>PVJA010027531.1:0-28497 GCA_004027025.1 Myocastor coypus | reverse complement strand
ATGGGCGTGTGCAGCCGGGGGTCCTGGTGGATGAGGAGAACCATGAGGGCATTGCCGAGGAGGGAGGAGACCATGACCAGGAAGACGATCCCAAAGAGAGCTTGGTGGGCCATGCTGTCATCAAAGAGTCCTAGAAGAACGAAGCCTGAGGTGGCGTTTCCCTGCTCCAGGGTTTCCTGTGGAAGCGCTGCTCTAGGCGCGACAGAGATGAGAGAGCCCCGCGTGGCAGCACTGCAGGGAAGTGCAGCTCCTGGGAGATCCGTTGTCGGAGAGCAGGAGCCCTTGGTGAGGTCCTCCATCTGACATTTCCTCATTGTCCTCTCAGGAACAGTAAAGACAAAGGCTTTGTGTATTTTCAAAGTTTACACGATAAAAGTTTAATATTGTTTGATATAATAAATCCAAGTAAGATGTAGTCCTGCTAACATCTAGTCCTGATCAAATGATCATCTACGATTCTGCAAAATGCACCCAAGTTTATAAGAAATGTTGGACTCCAATACTTCATCACCGTTATTTTTACTCATATTATTATGCGTTATCCTGAGTAGTAATGGAAGCTGGAGGAAGACAGAAGTGATTTTTGTAATAGCTACACAGTATGTTCTGGATAGTGAACGCTATACATCTGTACAATATGAAAACTTTTTAAACCTACCAATCTATGGTAAATTTTTCTAATATTAGATGATCCAAGAAGATTATTTTTCCAAAGTGCAGCTTCATATTTTCTAATCTGAAAGCTAGAAAGACAATGCGTTCTTCCACTTTTACATTGCAGGAATCAGCACATCACACATGCAAATTAAAGAAGAAATAGTTCGCTTGATAGCCATTTTCAGGGCATTATTTCTTGGGCAACTAGCATCACACATGATTTTAGAAGTTCAGAGTGAAGAAAGGAATTGGAGGTCATTGCAGTTGTAAATCAGACAGGGAAAAGCAACACAGAGGAAAGGGTGACGGCAGAGGTGGGGCACAGTAGTCAGATCTCTGATCATCCAGACGCAGAGCCAAAACTGGTAGAGCTCACCAAAACCCACTGATGTGTCCGTTAGAAAGGCACAGCATTCTCACCAGCTTGGTCTGTCTCTGGTCTGAGTCTACATGGTTGCATGCTTAAAACAGTAAAAGCCTTGCTGTTATCCTGCAATTAAAAATACAATGCTAAATTCATGCTTTCTTTTATTGCCCCAAAGTAGTTTACTACAATAATCTCTTTAATAGTCACATTAATGCGTTACGTTATAAGTCAATGGCAATGAAAGATTTTAGGTCTTTAACAAACTATAGAAAAACATGAAGGTCTTCTTCATTCCCAACATAATTTGAAATTTTAAAGCATTCTGCCTGGCTAGCATGGATTCTCTGGACAGAAAGAAGAAAATGTGAGGAGAGAGAGAGAGAGAGAGAGAGAGAGAGAGAGAGAGAGAGAGAGAGAAACAGACAGACAGACAGACAGACCGACGACAAATAGATGGAAGAATCTCAGTTTGCCACTCACTATCTCAGAAGTGTTCTAACCTGAACAGATGTGGGTGCAGCTGCAGCTGCCAGGCTGTGGGCACCTCTGCCCGCTGAAGCATGCTGTCTAAGGCCACCCTCATGGGCGCATTAAGCCCACTCTGCCAGGCTTCGCCCTCCCCTGTTATCACAGCTCCACCTAAGAGCAAACACCTGTCATGACTGGGGAGATAACTGAGAATATGGTCACCTTTGAAATAAGATGGCAAGGTCATTAAAAACAGGAACACGGGTTAAACAATAGCTAAGGAATTGTTAGCCACAAGTTCTTTGTGCGAAATATGGATTTTCTTACCCTTTCTGCAGGTCTTGAGAAAGAAGTCTTCATGCAAGTCATCTGCTTCTAAAGACTTTTGTTACAGTAGTGGGAGAAATGTACCCTCTTCCTTCTCAATCAGAGTCAGGTCATTTTGCAGTGCTGTGAGCGAGCTCTGATGTTTCCTAGGCAGGTCCCCTTCCTGCTTTCCATAAAAACCATTGCAGTAATAGTTACATTTCAAGCACTCTGCAATTGTCCTTTCAAACGTCTTCCAAACACATTGCCAAATTTAAGAATTACAATCATTAGTTTCTTAAGGTGGATTCTCACATGAATTATCAAGATGCTCCTCAAAAAACATCTTAGCTGATGTCAGTAATTGAATTCAACAAAATAAAAGTATAAAAGGTCCTTTAAAGATTTCTTCAAATACAGCTTGTCTAACTGCAATGGAACACAAGTCTCTGATGAAACAAAACAAAAAAGATATATATATATATATATATATATATATATATATATATATATATAATTATTTTGTTGTAAAATTATATATATATTAGATAATATGCAAATACAGCTACTTGCTCTTCGTTCATTGAGAGGAAAGTTTTCTACCAATAATATTTAGATAAGATATCAAGTTTTCACCTTGTCCTCTGAATAACTATTATGAAGAAATTATGCAATCTTTTGATTATTGTAGCTGTCCCACTAACATGTTTTGAAGCTGTTCCATTGTTATTTTATCACTTGTTCACATTAAAATGGATACAAATTATTTAATGAATAAAAGAATAGCTTAGTAATGTCAGGCAGAGCATTTAACAAAGTGAACAACTGGTGCTAAGACTGACCTGAGGCAGCACCCACTGTTATTAATTTACTTCTTTGGAAATGAGATGCAAACAGAGATTTTTCTGTAGAAAATGTTTGAAGTGGGTAGTTACCATGGTTCTATGAGTGGATGATTTTCCAGGGAATTCCTGGAAGACCTACTCACATAGGATAAGGACAGTGGCCAGCAGCACTGTCCCCTGCAGGGAGTAAGTGTAGGAAGCTTCTGCTCCTGCTCTGGCCTCTACAACTTATCAGGACCCAGGTAACTGCTGAAGGGCCCTGGGACCTGCAGGGCTCTGACCGACTACATATCATTAACCAGCTTGAGCCACAGAGGTGTGGCACTGTGGACTCCCGAGACGTCCAACTTTCAAGGACATGTTAAAGTTGTTGAGGATGCTGATATGCTGGATAATGCTTCAGAAAGCTGTCATTTGTTAAAATAAGGTACAATTTTTTTAATATTAACATGAAAATACTTGTTTTTGCAAAGGGACAGTTTAAAAAACACACTAATGACTCAAGTAATAGTTTCCAGCATTACTTTTCTAAACTTCCCTAGATGTGCAATTTAAAAAAAAGACAAAAAACTTCTTGATTCCAAGTCTTGCAAAAATTGGCAACAGAAGTGGAGAGAAGGCCGAAATTCACAGAGGTGATCCGACCACTCGAACGAGAGCAGGCAAAGCATGCTGTGTACGCACGGCCATGCACCTGAGATTGCTGACACCTAAGGCTTCATCTCATGGCCTGTCACCTGTGCTTACGTGGCTTTCCTTCCCAGTACCCTGGGAACCAGCATTTGTGTCTTACAACGCTGTTACTTGGCTTTGTCCACTACTAAGTAGACATTCCAAAATGCGGCATATGAAATATTAATTTGAAAATAAATCTCTCTGATGGAATTGGAGATTGAAAATCACTCCTGTAAGAATTGTGAAATTCTGCTTCTTTATTTATTTGTGAGATAACATCACCATGTAGTTCTGTTTGGAAGAAAAACATTAAAGTTTTAGAAAAATGCGACTCCTGTTTGTGGTTGCTGAATTTATCAAAGCAACAGACCCTATGACTAAGAAAATGATTACAGGTGCAGTGCATACATAAAGCTGTGCCTTTATTTATGTGAAGCATTCAAGGTTCAAACACATGCACACGGTTGTTTCAGATGTCCAGTGTGTGGAGCTGTGGAATCAGATCAGAAATGCCCTCTGAAGTTTAAAAAAAATAAAAATTAAAAAAAAAAGACCTCTCTAAATTAATAGCATCTGAAGTAAAGGAACAACTGCAGAAAGGCAGAGAGGGAATGAGAGAAGGCTAACTATAACGAAAGGCTTAATAAACAAAAATCTAATGTTTTAATTAAATGAATTCTTAATTTTAGGAAAGGACAAGTAATTGCAATGTCTAAAAATTCCTTTTTACAAAAAGATATTTTTTAGTCAAAATTTCCTATGATGCTAACATTTGTTTCTAAAAAAGAATTTGTGGTTCTAAATGACAATGTATTTATTGTAAAAAAAAAAATAGACTCTATAGAAGTCTGTAACAAAAAATTAGAGAAGATTAGGAAAATAATTGAATCCTTGAATGGGCAAAATAGGAAAAAATAGATCCCATGAAACTGTATCAAACAGATATACAAGAAAATAAAATCTCAACCACAAACTGGCAACACAGTTTAGATGAAAGTGAAGATACAATTGCAACAAGTGAAAAGGTAAGAAAGGATCTCTTTAAAACAACCAGGCAGAAAAAAAAAAATAATTCAACTCTGCACAACAACGCAAAAATGAACAACTTAAGAATAACTGGAATCAAGGAAAAAGGACTCAATACAAATGTTATGAAAAAAAAATATTGGCAGAAGTAATAATAGAAAACTTCCCACATATGAGAAAACAATCTCACATACAGTAACTGAGGCATATAGGATTCCAAAGAGCATCAACCCAACTAAAAACAAACCCAGACATATAGTAGTCAAGATCCAAGAAATCCAGCAGAAGAATAATAAACTAAAACCACTAGAGAAAAGAAACAGATCACATTTAAAGGAAAAATCATCAGAATAATAACAGATTTCTCTTCACAAACCATGAAGTCAAGAACATTGAGCAGAATGCTTCAAGTCCTCCATGAAAACAAATTCCAGCCCAGATTGCTATGCCTCACAAATTTAAGGGTGAGGAAGAATTGACCTTCCATGACAAGGAACAACTAAAGAATTTCATGATGCCAACATGACACAGACAATTAAAAAATAGTTTACAGATGGACCAAAATGACCAGAACTCTACAAACGAGAACAGAAAGAACCCTCCAAATAGGGCAACCAATTAAACACAGCAGAAAAAAGTTGTAAACACTTTTAAGCAAAAGTCATGTCAATCATAACTCAATACATTTCAGGCATAACCGTGAATGTAAAAGGACTCATTGCTCCAATTCAAAACAAAACAAAACAAACAAAAAAAAAAAATAGACTGGCAGAGTGGATAAGGAAGCAAAATCTAACAATATGCTTTATACAAGAAATGCATTTAACTCATACAGAAAATTACAGGCTAAAAATTAAAGGATAGAAAACAACACCACATGCTCCAGCACCAAAAAAAAAAAAAAAAAGGTTAGCAATGCTGTTTGCAGACAGTCTAAATTTCAAACCAAGATTGATTAAATGAAATAAAGAAGGCCACTACATTCTGGTTGGGAAAAAAACTCAAGATGAGGAGGCTACACTCATAAATATGTATGCACTCAACACAGGGGCACCAAGTTGTATAAGACAAATCTTAATGAACATGAAAAATTTGCTATGCAATACAACAATCTTAAGAGGAAACCTTAATATCACTTTATCCCAAAAAGATAGGTCAGGCAGACAAAAAATTAGCAAAGAAATAGCAAAATAGAAGCAGAATTGGAACAACGGGACTTAGTGGGTATACACAGAGTGTTCTACCCAGTCACATTGGAATACATATTCTTCATAGACACACATGGGTTGCTTCCAAAGACTGACCATATGTTAGACCATAGCTCATGCGTCAGTGTGTCAAAGAAATAGAAATTATTCCACGCATATTATCTGAGTACTGAGCAATGAAACTTTACTAAATGACAACAGAAACCAGAAATGTGTAGAAATTCGACAAGATCCTTCTCACCAAACAATGAGTTGGAGATGAAATCAAATAAAAAATTAAATAATATATCCAATTCAGTGAGAATTAAAGCAGAAATTATCAGAATATATGGGATATAATGAAAATGTTCTTACACGAAAATTTATAGCTTTAAAAATCACACATTAGGAAAGCAGCAAGGCAACAGACAATACTCTGAGGCTTCACTTCAAACGTCTAAAATGTAAGAGCCAGCCAAACCCCAAGCCCAAAGGTGCTGAGACATTATAAAGATTAGAGCACAAATTAATACAATTTAGAGGAAGGAAGCAATAGAATCAAAAAGCTATTTCATTAAAATGTTAAATAAAATTGATAAGTCCCTATCTAATTTCATATGAAAAAGAGGAAAGAAAAACTCAAAATCAAGCAAGAAGGAATGAAAGTGGTGAAATTACTGCAGACTTTGCGGAGCTTCAGAAGATTAGTGAGGGATACTTTGAACATCTTAACTCGCAAAAAACTGAAGGCACAGAAGAAATGGACAGATTCCTACAGTGGTACAAATTACCAAACCTGAATCCAAAAGAAATAAGAACTTCCAATAATCCAGTATCAACAAATTAAATCCAATATGAAATAAAAATATTACCAATGAATAAAATTCCAGGTCCTGATAGACATGCAGCTGACTAACTTAAGAAATTTAAAGAGGATGTAATCCCAATATTCCTCAAAATCTTCAGTGAAATCAAGAAAGAAGCAATACTCCAAAAAGCATTCTTGCAGGCAAGTAAAATACTGATCACAAAACCAAAGAAAAAAATAAACTAAAAAAGAAAACTAAACGCCAATTTCCCTGATGAACATAGGTGCAAATGTCCTCATTAAAACCCTAGCTAATAGAATAGAGTGTATCACTAAGAACATTATGCACCACGGCCAAGTAGGATTCCTCCCATGATTGTTCAATATATACAAATCTATAAATGTATTTCACTATGAAAATAGACCCAAATCCAAAAACCACTTGATTATCTCAATTGTTGTAGACTAGATTTTTCATAAAGTCCATTATTCATTAATCTTCAAAGTACCACCCATAATTGGAACTGATGCTCTCAAAACTAATCTGATAAAAGCCATCTATGGAAATCCCAATGCCTATGTAATTCTAAAACTAGAAAAAGAATAATCTTTTGCTCTCAGATCTGGTGCAAGACAAGATTTTCCTTTATAAAATCTTCTATTTAATACAGTTCTGATAGTATCAGCTAAAACCATTATATAAGAAAGAAAAATAAAAGGAGTAAGTATAGGTAAAGAAGAACTTAAACTATCATTATTTGCAGATGACATGATATGCTAATTGAAAGTTTCTCAAGACTCCACGAAGAAGCTACTAAAACTAGCAAGCAAATTGAATATCACAGTAGGTTACAAAGTCAATACTAGGACTGGATATTCCATTCAATCGAGCTAACCCCCTTCTGGAAAAATTTCCCAAAATAACTAAAAACGTAGTATCACAGTGATATATATGATTAATATGTTTATAGCAGCACAATTTGTGATAGCCAAATCTTGGAAATAACCAAAATGCCTATCCTCTGAGTAATGGAAGAAAAAGATACGATATTTTTATACAATGGAGTTTTATGAAGTTATAAGGAGAAATAAACTCAAAGACTTCATAGGCAAGTGGATGCAACTTAAAGATATATTCATAAGTGAAATAAAGCAGACACACATATGTGAATATCGTGGTATGAGCTTAGTGTAAGAACTCAAAAGGAGAAATAAAAAGAAAGGTATAACATACTTAAATGCTAAGTGAGAACTTAAGGATTAAAGAATGAAGAGAAAGCAGAAAAGTTAGGAAATGCGGCAGGGGACAGAGCACACATTTATATACACAAGATGGCTGGGGCAGTAATCCTAAGTATCTGTTTCAGGCTCTTGAAAATAGCAATTAATGACTAGAATTCTAAGGCTGACTAACTTTATATGCTGATATCTGTAAACTAAAAATCTACACTGAGGATAGCAATGGGTAATACTAAAACCATGTGTGAAGTACCTTTCATTCTGGACTTCTAAGTGGGTACTGCTTTTAATGCCTTATCAATTACTGCTATACTCTCTTTAAAGTAAATGTTCATAAAAGACAAAAAATTAATAAGAGAAAACAAGGCACAAGAAGAAAAATGTCATCAGATTGTCTTTCTATGACATTCCATAGGGTTTCATTTCTAAAATTGTGTATAAAAATGTGTAATTGCTTTTTCTCATTCTATATGGACCTAAAGTTTAGAACATCCATGGTTGTTTGAAAAGAGTAGCTTTATTGTATGACTAACATATGTGATATTTAGACAGATAATGATGTTAAGCTTGACTGCATCTGTTACAGAATTTTAATTTCATCAAGCTCCTGTTCTCGATGTTTAACAACTAAAGGTTTCAGAGAAAAACTTAGAGAAATAGAGGATATATATATTATTTTTAAGCTAGCCTTTCAAGGTCTCTGAGGACTCGCGACATAGGAGAATCTATGCTGTGACATACTATAACTCATTGGTATCCCAAATTTTCTGATCAAAGAGATTGAAATACCACAGAGAAAAGTGATTGATGTTGTATAGTGTACCTAAGGAGAGTCACCTAGAGAGAATCTCTCAGGCTTTCACAGAGAGCAGATTGGTCAAGCAATGGTTGTGATTCATTCAGGTGGCCAACACTGACAGAAGATCTGCAAGGTGCTGTACATGGCTCCAGGGTAATTTCTGAGGAGATTTGACTGACATTGTCAGATATAAATGTTGCACTGTTAATTGCATAGGTCTTGTTTTCATTGGGTCTAACTATCCAGAAGAAAAGTATAAGTATCAAAAGTAATGCAATGTTAACATTTTGAGCTGCAAATGGCTCAAGTCAATAACTCCTGACAATTGCTTTTCTGCTAATAACCCACGACTATTATGGAATATTCAGTTATATTGAATTACTTTGTTAAACTCACATACCTACAGTCTTTAGGCTGACTTCAAATAACAAAAGGTCTTTTAAGGAACTCTCCAACTGCAGCTTCTGCAAGACCAGTGGAACACCCGTTCCTAACAAAGCAACATTAAAAAGCGGGATATGTTGGAAGCCGCAAAGCTAGGAAATAGATCAAATATTGTAGGTGGGAGTTGGCCCAGGGCCTGAAGTAAACAGACTACCTCACTGCTGAGATGTACATCCTGTCTGTGAAAAGTTAGCCATTTTTTGCTGGACAACCTTGTGCTATATGTTACTAACTTCAGAAAAGTCTAAATAAATGACCATTTTGTTGTTAAAAGAAGAGAAAAAATAAATGCGCATGCACACACACACACACATGCAAGAAAGAGTTAGAATAGATACATATGTACTTTTTATTAGTTCTTTGTAGAATAAATTTTGTACTATCATTGTTTAGACAAAATATCATGTCTACATCTTGTTTTCTGAATAACTACTACGAGGACAATAGTATCTAATATATTAATTATTATAACTGTCCATCTAACATGTTTTGAAACTCTTTTTTTGAAATTTTATTTTTTTCTCATTAAAAGGAATAAAGCTATTTTAAAAATAAAACTAAACAAAACATAAAATAAATGATAAATAAAATGTCCTGGGATGACCCAGTAGATTTCCTTTGCTACAAGCCTGGGGAGATTTTTGAAGGTTTGTGGGGTCATAAATAAATCTATGTGCCCCATGCACATTCTCCAACAGCAGGAAAAACTAAAAAGTGAATGGAATTATCTAACTGATTATGTTACATTCATTTATATTCAGTTCTTACATAGACTTTATAATCACAAAATAAAAGATATACATAAGAAAATGGTTGCAAACATGTCAGTTTCGAAGCAGGTGGGCAGCATGGCCACATGGTTCTTCCCGTGCACACTGCTGTCTTCCTAGGGATGGTTCAGAGCACAAGACGCAGACGTGGTAACTGCTCTAAACATTCTTGGTAGAAATCTTTCCTCCCACTGATCTCACAGAAAGGAGCTGTACATAGAGTCCAACAGTCGATAATAGTAGTTGGTTATCAGAAGAACTGGAAATCTTGGAAAGTATTTACTCGGACGTTTTACACCTCAGCATACTAATATGGCTTTATATTTTCTTTCTCGTAGATAGACATTTCTGCTGGATGGTGAAGATCAAGTTAAGGCAAAACCTATATAACAAAAATGCAGTATTTCTCAATTATAAACAGTAAACTCAGTGCCTTCACATATAATTGGATACAACTTCAAGACATATTCATAAGTGGAATAAGCAAGACCTACAAGTGTAAACACCATATAGTCTCTGCAATAAGAGCAAAAAGAAGAAATAAAACTGGAAAAGTACAGCAAGTCAAGTGGAAACCGAAACCCTTAAACACTAAACATGAGAGAGAGCAAGGGGAAACATTAGGAAACTTAGCAGTGGCAATACCATGTATTTATAGGCACAAGATGGTTAAGACAATAGTCCTAAGAATGTCTTTATAAAACTTTTTACTCATCAAAGTCATGGAAAGTGCAGAGCCCATCTTCACATGGAAGACAAAGAAAAGTACCATTTCCACAGTAGAACATATCCTTAAAACCATGATCCACCTTCCAATTTCGAAACCCTGACCATGAGCCCCAGTCTCAGAAGCCTCATCGCTGGGCATTTCCTAGAGAGCCCTGACTGCTAACTGCTCTCACGCAGGAACTGACCTGCAGTTTCTCACAGCTGATTCTTCCACGCACTCTTCTCAGGGCCCCCAGCACCTCCTTGTTCCTCAGGCTGTAGATCACAGGGTTGAGCATCGGGGTGAGGATGGTGTAGACGACAGCCAGGACCTTGTCTTCTGCTGGGGACCGGTGGGACTTCGGGCGGAGGTAAGTGTAGGCAAACGGTACATAGTACAAAGTCACCACGGCGAGGTGGGTGCTGCAGGTGGCATAGGCCTTCTTCCTGCCCTCCTGGGAGCGCATGCAGTAGACAGCAAGGAGAACCTTGCCATAGGAAAATGCAATGACCACGGACGGGATGAGGAGAAAGATGATGGTGCTGAGGAACACAGTGTACTCATAGACCCTGGTGTCCCCACAGATCAGAGACACCATGGCTGTGATGTCACAGAAGAAATGATCGATGGCCCTGGACCTGCAGTAAGGGACACGGAGGATGTACACCGTGTGGGCACAGGAGTTGACAGCAGCCACGGTCCAGCATCCCAGGATCATCAGCGCACACACTCTCCTGCTCATGCGGATGGGGTAGTGCAGAGGAGAGCAGATGGCCACGTAGCGGTCATAGGACATGGACATCAGGATCAGTCCCTCTCCACCTGCCAGAGCCCCAAATAAGAAAGCCTGGAACCCGCACCCAATGAAGGAGATGGACTTGTGCCCAGATAGAAACCCATAGGCCATCTTGGGGATGATGGTACAGACGTAAAGGAGGTCCATGAGGGAGAGCTGGCTGAGCAGGAGATACATGGGTGTGTGGAGCTGGGCGTCCAGCAGGATGAGCAGGACCATGCACAGGTTGCCAGCCAGGGCCACCAGGAAGACGGGGACGATGAGAGCGAAGAGGGCAAGGCCAAGCCGTGACGGGGGGAACAGGCCCAGGAGGACGAAGTCGGCAGAGGGCACAGTGTAATTGTCCATTCACCATTTGTCTAGTGTATCCCAAGTGTTGATGAACTGCAATGGTAAATATAAACTTAGAAGCAATTGTAATTGATTACCTTACTAAGACTGACAGGAGCAACTTCTGTAGTTCTTTAATGAAGAACAGGTGTTTGAAAAGATTTCAATTGTGTGTCTCATATACTCATCAAAGGATCCCAAATGCAAATTTAAGAAAATATCATAAATTTTTCAACTCATTGAAATGATTTGCTGGTTTAATCTCTACATTCAAAATCATATATATATTTTTTTTCACATATAAAAATCAATTTTCCTTGAGAACAAAACTTATAAAAGTACATATATGTGAATCTGTTAGGGTATCTAATTTTTTTTTTTTTTTTTTTTTTTTTTTTTTTTTTTTTTTTTTTTTTTTTTTTTTTTTTTTTTTTTTTTTTTTTGTCTTTTTGAGACAGAGTCTCACTATGCAGTTCAGGCTGGCCTTGAGCTCACTTTTGTAGCCCAGGCTGGTCTTGAACTCGCACTGATCCTTCTGCCTCAGCCTCCCGAGTGCTGGGATTACAGGCGTGAGCCACCACGCCCGGCTTGTTAGGGTATCTAAATTAAAAATTCATATTTTCATTCATTTTTATAATACTTATTGATGCTTTTACTTCCTTTCTAATGAAAGATTATCTACATAGCATTTATCATTTAGTAAGAGATATTCAGGATTGTTTCATGAGAAATGATATCAGGGAATGACAGGTGCAGTTTCAAAAGAAAATAATATTCACAAACAAGAATAAAACTCCAAGACAATTCCCCAGCATGATTTGGAACCACAAGATTAACTGCTCTGCATAACTGAGAAGTTTTCTTCATAAACTGAATCTTTCTCAATTTCTCAGAAATTTCATATCTTTCTGTCAGACAGAAATCATAAGCCCTCCCTGGAGGACCTGGAGCCCTTAGATTCCCAGTAACTGCATCTCACTTCTTAAAACTGTGTCATAATTCTCTCTGACTGCATTCATATGTATGGAGTCCAGGCGCTGACAGTTATGCAAATTTGCAGTCCTGAGGTGTAAACAGAGTGGCCTAGGAAAGTTTCCTCTACAAGATGAACAAGGATAGTGCTGCCCGGCTCTGGACTGAGTCCTTCAAGAGATTAAGTTTGGGAGACGGTTCTGACTTCCAGGGCTAGATATAAAAATCTAGGAAAGGAGAAAAGAATTTCGTCCCTCATACTTATATTGCATATCTTGGTGGTTTCTTTGATATAGAAACGCTTTTTTGTTTTCATTTGTTTGCAACAGTAGAGAAGCAAAGAAGACAAACATTTTAGGACCCAAAAAGAGGTGGATGCACCATGAGGCTGTGCCCCTGCGCATCCTGGCTCCATTGTGACTGGTGTGAGGCCCTGAGCCCGCAGGGACTCTGATCAGCAACAAGGGAGAGTGCGAAATGAGCAGACAGCTGGGGAGCCAGAGCCTGAGGGGAGGCGAACTGCGAGCCCCTGCTTTGCATTTGGCCCTGGTTGGGGTGGATCTAAGGGGCTGTCTGCAACCTCCTGACGCAGAAGGTTGAGCATAGAGCTCTGTCTCCCTCTTCCTAGGAAAGTGCAGTGGAATGACTGAGCGTCATCTTCTAGTCCTGTGCCCAGCAGCCCGACAGACGCAATGAGGGCTCGCCCTGAGCTGCCGCCATTCTCAGCGAGGCAGCAAAGATGAGTGCTCGGGTGGAAGGTGGACGCCCACTCTGGAGCACCCGCTGCCTCACCCGCAGCGTCACGCTCGCCTCTCTGCACACCACAGCTGCCTCCCATCATTTCTGTCACACACTTAGCATCACTACCTGCCTCAGAGCTGTTGCCCACTTTTTCGAATATTTCTAGTTAATTCTCAAAAGCTATTCACTTTCTAGTCCAGTCACTGCTGTTGTTTAATGGACATTAAAGTGATTGAGCAGCAAGTAGAGGACGCACTGCTGGTGCAGGGGTGTGACGCTCTGCAGTTAGGCGATGCGTGGCCTTGAGCACAATCGCTGGGCCAGCTCCAGGACTGATAGCGAGAGCTGAATGAGCTCAGTGAGCACCTTTTAAATTTGGAAATAAACTACGGCCCTCTCGGTGTTTAATTTAAAGGTGGTGTTTGGAAAACAGTAATTCTTGCAGAAAGCTATCATGGAACAGATTCAGTATGTAGTTTAATACGAAACATATATGAAAAAATATTTTATGCTGAAGAGGTTCATCTCATTTTAAACATTGTGAAAGTAAAAATTATGTTTCTTTGGGGATTCTCTTGTACTTGTATTGGAAAACACCACACTCCCAATAGGTCTGGGAAAGTGAGAAACAAGAAATGCTCTGCTGCTCAGGCCTAGTGAGAATCTGACCTCTCCTATGCACTTGGCGTCTGACTCCCCTGCGCCCAGGCAGATCGCGCTCTCCTCTGAGGCAGCAAGATAGCTCCTCACGTCTTCCATTCACTTCAAACACAATTCCACACATAGAAATCACCATGAATTGCTCTTCCAGCTGCCAACCGGAAGTTACTCTGTCTGAAACCCTCTAATTCATCATCATTAAATTTGACCACTCTGACCCAGATTACTGAACTCACTTTCTAACATTAGACTGAGTATGTAATTAATATGCAATGGTAGATGAAATGCGGGCTTTTACACTGTATTACAAGGCCGAGAGGGTCCATGCCAGCCAATCGACATCTAGGCGCTTACCTCAGGTCCTTGCATGGCCAAATCCCTATTCCTGGAGAACTGAATTCAGTTAAGGAATTTCGAAGTTATCCCCAGGAGGGGAACCAAACATGAGGCATGACAGCCCTGCTGTTCTTTGATGAATGATAATTATTCAGAATCACAGTTTTCTCTGTAAATATCTTGGTTCCTCTAAGACACAGTAACATCCCAGGTTTTGAAATGTCATTTGAATTTATCTAACAGTTTACTATATATTTGCCTGACAGTCTTATAACACTTAGAGTAGACATATTTTCATGTACCGAGGATCACTTAATGCATGCCACGGTCCTACTGTATTTACACATAGCAATATGTAACTTGTAGAAAATATCAGCCATTGTTTGGATTATCAGTTTTTTTTCTGCCAGTTTCCATTACGAATACACAATCACACAAAATTCTTTCCACATTTTATGATATGTTTTAAGTGTACAAGGAAGTCCATGTTTTTTTTTTAATTCAGTGAGCAGTTAATTTATTTATTTGTTCTTTTTTGAAACAAGATCTCACTATGCAGTTCATGCTGGCCTTGAGCTCAATTTTGTAGCCAGTGTGATCTTCAACTCGCAGTGAACCTCCTTCCTCAGCCTCCGAAGTGCTGGGATTACAACTGTGTGCCCCCATGCTAAGCTCCAACTTCACAGTTTAAAAAATTCTTTAAAGAACATAATGAGGTCATTTAGATGACTCAGCAGTGTAAAGCACCTGCTTATGTCAATGGGGCACTGTCATTAGATACCTGGCACCACAGGCTGTGCCAGCTGAGCCTCAAGGCATGCTGACACAGCCACAAAATTAATAATAATAATAATAATTAATAATAATAAAAATATTAATGATCATATTCACTTTAAGTACAAATTTCCAGCAACCATGTGGCACCTGTCTGTTTATGTACCTACCTTTCAATTCATCTCAAACAAAATTCGTACTAAAATTGTATTGTAAAGAAAGTCCAGCTATACAGATTGCTTATTCAAAAACTTTATTACTTTAAATACTTTCAAAGAAGTCTGACTTCTATACAAAACCACACAAGCACACACATTCACTGCAGGGGCCTCATCGCTTTTCTCAGATACGGAGGTGGGTGTCCGACCACAGGCTCCCAGATGTCACCTGGACAGACTCACATGTCTGTTGATCCTCTCTCAGTCCGCTCCAGGCAGCCCACCCGCTCACCTGGTGTCTGTGTACTCCTCAGCAGTGGCACCTGTGCAAACAGCAGGAGGCCTCCCAACATGGGAATTATCTGTCGTCCATGTATGTATTCATTTGGGAAATTCCATGGGGACCTGGACCACAGAGGCCAATCTCACAGCACACTTGCTGGCCCTGGTCCACAGCTGAGAAACGGGCCCTGCTACTGATTTAAAAAGAAATTGTCCCTAGGTATGTCAAGGGTCAACTGAATGAGGAATTATTCAGTTCAGACCCACCAAATGCCATTATCTCAAAGCCTTATGGGACCACAAGATTCATGTGTGTGTATTACTCATCCAGTGCCTCACCAGAATGTGCCTTGATGTCACTGGGTAGCAGATTTTCTACTTTACAACACACTCTCATAAACATAGCATAAGCCCAGTGGAAGAAATGATTGAAGTCCATCATTTGAGAAGAAGCCTTACATTTATCTAGGTACTATCTATTATCAGTATTTATACTATCTCTGAAAAATATTTTCATGTATCAGTGTGTAACAAGGCATTTCTCACATAGGTATACTGCTCTTCAGAAAGACTCAATGGCATATCTTGCGTTATCATGCAGATGGTTCAGGAAATGTTCCTCAATAGTTTTCAGAATCTCTATTCACTCAACTAATGGAGCTGTTCTCTTAAGAAGAGAGCTTGCTGGCTCTAAATAGATTTGCTTGCTCTAAATGTTCATTTTCAGGATTAAAGAATTAACTAAGGTTTATGCTTTGTTGATGTTTGGTTCACAGATTCTTGTTAGGCAGAGTCACGTTTTAATGCCACCATCAAAGCCCCACAACCCCAGAGCCTCTGCTCACCACATGGCTGAAATTCACCACATAAACAAAACCCAATTCTCCCTGGCCTCAGCCCTGGTCAACATGTTCTTGTGAATGTGTGGGTCACTTTGAACCTCAGCTCAAAAACATGACTCTGTCCTTAACTCTGGCCCCAAGCCAAGTGGAGTGAGAAGAGAATTGAGTTCTGTGTTCCGGGACAGTGGTGATGATCTGATCAGGAAATTTGATCTGATTCTTGCCCAGTTTGGTTTGGGAGCAGAATCACTGAGAGAGTTTAGTTCACAAACCGAGGCACCGAGGCACTTCTACAGCTCTTGGAAGACTGAATGATGCAATATCTGCCCTTTTGAGGCTTCCATCCTCTCCTTGGAATGGCGCTCCCAACGATCACCCTCTTAGGGTGTATCAGAGTTTCAAACGTTATCCCACTTGTCACCCATAGCTCATCTCTGTTGTCTTCTGCTCCGAGGCACTGGGGTGTTTTCCAATGCTTGCCTATTGTGAATAGCGATGCTGCAAACATGGCTTCGCGAAAATCCATGAGAGCGTCCTGTTGGAATTCTTCCATGGCCTGGAATGGCTTAAGAATGCGACAGTTTGATGCGTTTCAGGGATAGGAACTGCCACACTGTTTCCACAGTGGCTCCCAAGTCTACACTCCCATCCATGATGCACAAAGACCCTGGCACCCTGGTGTCATCTGCTATCTCTTATTTTTTCTTTCTCTATCTTCCCTTCTTTACTTCATTCTTTCTTGTTATTTTTTTTGTTTCTTCCTTCAATTCCTTTTTCATTCTTTCTCATTTGTTTCTTTCTATTTTCTTTAAATTTTTTTCTCTTGTTTCTCTTGGATATGAAAACGTACTTAGTGTGGTTGTGATTTTTATGTCTCAAATGACAGTAAAGCAAGCAATGCTTGCACGTTTGTTGGCCCTCTGTACATATTCCTCGGGAAAGAAATGCAATCAACTCACTTGCCCACCAGGGGGCACCACTGAGCAGAGAAGTGGGCAACTCCTGGACGCTACACTAGGGTAGCACAACAGAGCCTCTCTTGACTCATAACCGTTTTGTGCGCACGGGTTTTATAATAATTGCTGACTTACAGTAGGTAGTTATTTAAATATTCTTGATATTTATGTACTATATATTTTAAACATACTTCTCCAAGCAAACTGGTTATCCTCTGCTTGCCTTAGAAATGTTCTTTGGTGTAAAAGAATTGCATTTTTGATCTAACAAAAAGTATGTATTTTGGGCCCGGCAGGATGGCTCAGTGGTCTAAAGCGCCTGCTTGGGAAAGCTTAGGCGGCTGCAGGGACCATGGTTCGATCCCCGACACCACATGCTGCGCCAGCCCTGCCCTCTGGGCAGGCTGAGCCGACCATAAAAATGAGTGAATAAACAAACAAAGGTTCTGAAACAAGAAAAATAAATAAATAAATAAATAAAATTTTTTTAAAGTATGTATTTTTATGTTGTGATTTGGTGACTTTCTCACAAAATCATTCCTAAAGGCAACATAAGGAATATTATGTATTAAAACCACATTTCTCTCAAGAATTCCACTGTTTATATATTTTAATGGGATCTTTAATGCATAATGTGTCAGAATTATTGGTTTCCTGTAAAACGTCAGTCTCCCATGATTATAACGAGCATCCTAGGGCTGGCAAGAAGGCTCAGCAGCCTAAAGCATCTGCTTAGGCATTCTTAGACAACTGCAAGGACCGCAGCTCCATCCCCGTCACCCTATGCTGCACTGGCCCCACCCCCAGGGCAGGTTGAGACAGTCATAATAAAAACAAATAAAGTATTTTGGACCATGGAGATAGCTCAGTAGAATAAGCACGTGCCTGGCAAGCACAGGGTGCTCTGAATTCACTCCCGGGTACCACAATAAATAAATAGATAAATAAATTAATTAAAATAAAATAAAATAAAAGATCATCCCATGTAAGCACACTAGCATTCTGTGGACAGTCAAATGATCATTTACAGGACTTTCCTGGGATTCACATTCTAGTCAGGGGTTCCTTGTATCCATTGCACATTACCATACTCGTCACTAAGTTTATTTTTTCTATAGTAAGGTTTCCCATTTTGGAAATTTGGAAGACAGGTTTTATGCTTTAGGTCCCCTGCCTTTAACGCTGTGCAGAACACAACCAGGTGCTTCCGGTTCTCGCACATTAGCCACCCATGTTACTGGCATGGAGAGTGGGTGTCATTTAGATGGGCCATGCCGAGTATCCTTTTCCTTTATAATGCTGAGATACTTCGTGTGTCTCCAGTAGGAATCATTGCTGTTGGGCTGCACATACCATTTTATTCAGCTGAAAGCGTGGTAAGAGACAGAGCAGCTCAGTGCAGTATTGAACCGGCAGCCTCAATCGGCCAATATCTCCCTTTCCTGCAAATGGGTTTAATTCCACGATGTGGGAGAACTGTTTCAACAGAATGAGCTGGTATCTTACTAACGGTTCCAGCTTGACATCACACATTTCCTTCTGAGGGAAAATGTCTGCATCTCCTCTATCGGGATGAGTGAACACTTTGTCGAGCATGTTTCACACTGGATGAGAAGGAATAGCCTTAGACCACATATGAATCCTAACATACAGTTAATATATGAGCAGAAGTTTCCTTCTTACATTGTAACTTGTTATTAAAATGTTTACAGTATTCTACAAGCCCAGGTGGAACAGTGAACAGCAACCTCACTATTAGTGAACACCTAACCTCATGCGATGGCTCAGGGTGATGGTGACACAGGTCAGCCTGTCTTGTCCATTGGCATGCTCATGCAAAAGCAATCTATTAAACAGATAAATCTTGAAAACTACTTCAGAGTTCACCGGTGTTAGCATGAAAATCACATGTGACATGGCCTCCAGGAGGAGGCACTCACCACTGATCAGGGTAGCGAACAGAAAGATCTGGAACCCACAGCCTGCGAAGGAGATCGTGCTGGTGCCAGACAGGAAGTCGAAGATCACCTTGGGGACGATGTTGCAAACGTGCAAGACGTCCATGAAGGAGAGATGGCTGAGCAGGAAGTACATGGGGGAGTGGAGGCGGGGGTCGCTGCGGATGAGCAGGACCAGGAGGGCGTTTTCTGCGAGGGCCAGGATGAAAACGAGGCACAGGGCGGAGAAGAAGAGCAGGCTGGACCGGGAGGAGGAGAACAGCCCCACGAGGGTGAAGTCGCTGCTGGGCGTCTGAGTCCCGTGCCTCGTCCTGCATTTCTGTGTTTTGTCAGAAATGGAATGTAGAGAATAAAATGCAATTAAATGGCAGTCTTGTTCACAGAGGTCTATGTAACAAGGTGCGCACGCATGCAGTATGGTGCAAGCACCCCAGAGCTCTAGCAGTCATGGTTATGCTAGCGATGACTTCCAAAGCATTTGTTTCTTTCCGTAACCTGGTGAAGTGTAGCATCCTGAGTGCACCCAGGGCTCCCAGGTGAGGCTCTAGATCCTGGCTCATTCTGTAGCTCTCCTCCAGGGTCCTCCTTTCTCACAGGTGGTTGGAGCAGGCCCTCCCTGCACGCTTGACCCTCTTGGCCGCTCACCCTGCTGGTTCTCCGCACCGTGCCCCACTTCACAATCAGCCCGGGTGCGCTCCCCTTCTGTCGCATTGCATTATGAACGTTCGTCTCTGTAATTCCCTCCACTAGCATTTTTCCTTCAGTGCTGGATATATTTGCTCTATTCCCTGGTTGACGACAAATATGTGGCGCCTCATTCGGCTCATCAAAGTGGTTCAAGAGCACCTATGTACTTAGTGAACAAAACACGTTGTTCCAACTGAGGAGGACTTCGCTGCTCCTCGCCTCATGCTGCTGTTCTACTGTAAAAAAAAATAAATAAAATATTTCCTTTAATCATTCACTGTTCACAAACATATGTACACTATATTCAATATATAGCTATTATGACCTCAATTTCTATCAATATGGACCTGCACGCATGCATGTGTTGTTTTTAACACTTTCAGGAAGATGGCCTGAAAGGATAAGGTAGGACTCAACACGTTTAATTGTAAGCTTTTGTGGAATCATCGCTTTTATCTCCATGGTGGTTATGCTATTTTCCATTCCTACCCATAATATAGGAGACAGCACCCTTTAAAATAAAATAAAGCTGAGTGGATCAAACTTGAGGACAAATGGTTCAAGGGACAGACAGACAGACAGACAGACAGACAGACAGACAGACAGACAGACAGACACAGAAACATAGAAACAGAGAGAACAGATAAACTGGAAGTAGTAAGGAAATCGAGCCTCCAAATCACTTATTCTGCTTCTCCAAATACATTTTTGTATATACATACTATGTCTTTTTGTTTCTAAATTTCTTTTAAGTTGATGACAAAATTGTGACTTTTAGGTGTTATTTTTGATACATTAACATTACCTTCACATTACATTCTCAATATTATGACATGTAGCATATTATCTATTTTCCTCTTATTGTTTTGCTATAACATTGTTTTGTGCTATTGTTCCATAAAATAATTTTTTAAAATTAACTACGCAAATATATCATTCTTTACAACTGAGTAATACCATTGAATAAATACACAACTTTTTCAATCATTCTTTAGATGATCGGCATTTTGGTTGTTTCCAAGATTTGGTTACCACAAATTGTGTTGCTATAAACATAGGTACACAAATATCATTATGATATGATGTTTTCAATTCTTCTGGAAAAATTCCCAGTAAGAGGATAGCTGGACTGAATTGGGTTTCCAGCGCTAAGTTTTTGAGAGTCTCCACACTGGTTTCCATAATGGTTGCACCAGTCTGCATTCCCACCAGCAGTGGAGAAGGGTTCCGTTTTCCCTACAGCTTCTAAAAACATTTGTTGTTGGTTGATATCTTTACGATAGCCATTCTTTCTAGAGTTAGATTGTATCTCAGGGTTGTTTTAATTTCTATTTTATGAATGGTTAGTGATGTGGAGCATTTTTTCATCTATTTGTAGGCTTGTTGAATTTCTTCCTCTGAGAAGTGTATATTCATCTTGGATACCCATTTCTGGATTGGGTCTTTGAATTTTGGGGTCCTAATGTTCTTCAGTTCTTTATAAATTCTAGATAGAAGACATTTATCTGAATACTTATTAGTTATTTGTTTGAAATTTGTGGGTTGTCTTTTTACTCTGTTGGTAATTTCTTTTGACATGCAAAAACTTAGCAAGGGGGTCCCAGTTGTTAAGACTCTCAAGTGTTCCACGTGCATTTTTATTTTCGTCCATGACCTTTTTGCCCTGTCTTCAAGATTTCTTCCTACTTAATATTGAAGGAGATTTAGTGTTTCTGATCTAATGTTTAGGTCTTCCATCCATTTTCACTTTAGTGCTTGGTGGTAGACCTGGGTCAAATTTTAGTTTTCCACATATAAAGATGCAGATTTCCCAGCATGATTTTGAACACCTTCTCTGCATTGTCATCTTACCTGTGAATCTAGGACCTGGGCACTGGAGCAGAGACTCTACTCTCCAGGGCCGGGACTGAGCTCTGGGCTGAGTGCAGATGGCCCGAGTCAGGGTGACTTCCCAACATCCCTCACCTCATTCCCATAGCTCTGTCTCCTTTGCTCAGAGTGGGAGCTCCAAGGAGTCGAATCTTGGCCTTCAGGTAGGAGGAGAGCTGGGCTTCAGTACTTGGCGAGTCCGCACAGAACTTGACCTCACTCTCCTGATCCGTCCCATTCCTGCCCATTGGATATGTTAACGTCAGATGCCTAGTAGAGGGCAGTGAAGGCCAACAGTGAGTGTTTCCTAGGCAAGCTTTCCCCGTTTCAGGAGATGAGCATTGACACTGAACATAGCTGGTAAGGAGAAAGCTACGAATTAAGGAAGGAAACAAAGATAACACAGATAGCTAAATGCAGTCACAAAAAGGAATGGAAGTTACTTGCTATTAACACTTTCATTGTGCTGTCACATGATTTCATGTGATTGATGTTATGATGTTAACTTTTTCTTAATGGATCATGATAGGAGTTGAACTGTCTGCTCTGTCAGAGCCAAATAATGCATGTTGGGGACCCTGTGGAAGCCAGTCGCCCAGCCAGTCCCCTGTGGTCACAGTTGCTCATGTTCAAGACAGCTCGTTGAGCAGTGTGAAAGCACAGTGGGTCGGCTGGATGCACACGAGGCTCTGAAGGCCACACCCATTCCTCAGGCACCTGCCCGGCCTTTCTTCTGGGACCTCAAGTTGCTTTTCCCAAGCAGCTGCAGGAGTTGCAGTCCTGTCACCCATCAGTGCCTGCTGACCTCCTCTTCTGCAGGCGCTGCCTCTGTGCTGCTCCTTGCACAGCACAGCAGGAGCGATCTCCCCAAGAGCTGTACAGGGGAGGGAGACACTGGACAGTAGGGACGCAGAGAGTCTTCAGACAGAGTACAGGAATGAGATCAGCCATCCCCGAATCCGTTATGTATTGTGCTTAGGTATTCTTGTTTGTGTTTGCTTTATAATGTTAATAAATACATATTTGTGAAGGAAATAAAATGAACATATAACCCTGACTGGTTCCTTTCAGAAGCCAGTATTTTTCAAGGTGTCAAGATTATTGCTTAAAAATCATCACAATTGTTCAAAAAATTTGCCAACATAAGATCATTTGCCTGAACGCCTGAGGAACTATTTATCTTCATAAACATCACTTTATATTTTACTCAAATCTTTTTTTAAGACTTATTTATTTGGTGAAGGGACTCTCTGCACAACTCCGACTCACACTCATTCTTCGGCTCAGCCTCTGCAGTGCCGGGATTGCAGGCATGCACCACCCCACCCTGTTTCAGTGGCCAGCAGGACACAAGGCCAGCACAGGATATGATACTGGGGACTCAACCCACCTACGTGCACTTGCTGGGCAGGTGCTTAGACAGCTGAGCTATCTGCCTGACCCTCCTCCACTTCTTTACTTAGATGAAAAGCTTTTCGATGTTCAGGGGAACCAGTGCATAGTACAATAAGTTTATGTTCTTATAAACCATAGATAAGATGAAAATGCAGAGAGTTGCCAGCTATTTGGAGACTTTCGACCAATTGCATTAAATGGCTAAAGTTTAATCAACTATAGAAAGCAGATACATCAGGTTCTACAATCATAGGAAGGAAGAAAATATGTACCTTGACTTACAAAAAAGTTTAAGTATTGTGAAAATCATTCACATTGTATTATTGAATCAATTGTTCTTTTTGCTCTGCAAGCATTTATAGATCCCACATTCAAAAGTCTAAGTACTTCACAGGACACTTAAAAATATCCATGAAATAATTTTTAAGTCTTTATTACATTTTCCAATTGAGAAAATACAATAAAACTCATTAAAATTGGGTCATACGAAGAGTTTTACAATAATTGCATCAACTGGAATTTTGCTCATTCCTTGCCAGACTCAAAAAATCAGTCAAAAATGTTTAGAAAACATTATAAAAGTTCACAAGATATAAAATGCCACATTAGCCGGGGATGGTGGCGCACGCCTGTAATCCCAGCACTCGGGAGGCTGAGGCAGAAGGATCGGTGCGAGTTTGTGAGCAGTCTGGGCTACAAAAGTGAGCTCAAGGGCAGCCTCAACTGCATAGCGAGTCTCAAAAACACAATAAATAAATAAATAAATAAATAAATAAATAAATAAATAAATAAATGGCTCCATTAAACACTTCGACAGAAAAGTTAGCTGTCAAGTTCCAAAGCAAAGGCAATACAGTAGCACCTTCCAACAAAACACGAAGCTGAGGCTGACAAACTGCAATGTCGCACACAGACACAGGAGATACTGCAAATGCTAACAGAGTAAGCTATTGAAAAATGAAAGTGTGAGATGCTCTTGCAAGGGTCACAAAGGAACAGTTAAAGGCAACAGCCCTCTACTGCTGGATCCCACTAATACAAAGACATAGATGAGCAAGTCCGAAGGACACGGATGAAGGTGAGGCCAGTCAGTGGCTGTGTGCTATGTGTGGGGGTCTCAGTGTGAGGTGACTGGCTGGAAGACCTGGGGGGAAGAAGGGCTGGTCTCTGAAGCCACCTGTGTGCTGGGGGCAGGTGCTTATGGAAACCAGGAGAGCGGGAAATTCACGCACGGCCGTGCTACAGTGTGCAAATTACACCTCCATTTATAATAAACAGCTGTTAAACCTCAAAATTTCTATACTATGTGTGAGCAGAGATGTGCTGTACTGTGCAGAGTAACACAAACATTTCTATCACACACTTCACTTACAAGCATAGTTTTACTGAAGCATGAGTTTGCAAGGCAGTGAGAGTGTAGTAAACATTCAAGTTCACAGATTGACCGAAATTGCAAAGCAAACAACGTGTGCACACTTGCGCTCATGTTCATGTATGCACTCGCTCTGTGAAGGAAATCCCAAACACATGCTTTAAGCAGCCTTTGGTGTTCGAAATGTAAACCTGCCTCTACGCACATCTTAAGGCAGCACAAAAGCTCAGACACTTCGTCAGGGCTCCACAGACCTCCTTGTTCCTTAGACTGTAGATCACAGAGCTCAGCACGGTGGTGAAGACGGTATAGAAGGCTGACACCATCTTATTATGGTTGGCTGACTTGTATGATGTGGGTCTCACGTAGATAAACACAGCAGCCCCACAGAAGAGACCGACAGCAGCCAAGTGGGAGGAGCAGGTAGCAAAGGCCTTCTTATGGGCCTCTGTGAAGCGCATGCTTAGATCAGCAGCGAGGATGAGGCTGAAGGATGTCAGGATCAGGCACACGGGGATGAGAATCATCAGAATGCAGCAGAGTTACATGAAATATTCAAAGGTGGAGGTGTCACCGCAGGCCAATCACGACAGTCAAGAGCTCAATAGTGTTCTATATTCCCCATCTGCCGATACGGACAGGAAATGGTCTGGGCAGCCACGGTTTGCTGGCGGAAAAGCAGCTGCAGAAGGCCGTGAATAGAGAGTCATGGGCTCGCAGACTAGGACACCCAGGAGCGCACAGGACACAGGCGTGGGCGTCACTGACCGGGCACGCCCAGCGGACAGGTGGGAGCTGGGTTCACAGGGAGACCAAACCATGGCTGCAAAAGAATCCGTGGGGCTCTTGCTCTCTGGGAGGGTCTCGCTATAGCAGTGCTGAGGAAGAAACCGTGAATCTAAGAACACGGGAAATGTTTGGGCCCATGTCTCGTGTGTGTGTGTGTGTGTGTGTGTGTCTGTGTGTGTGTGTGTGTGTGCGTGTGTGTGTGTTCCAAGGGGAAGGATTTTTGCTTTATTCTCCTTCTGTACTCAGGTTTTCAAATATTCTTTTCTATACAGAAGCAAAATATTTCCATTGGCATATTCTACAAATGGACTTCTGCACCTTATGGGCCATGATTCTGTCCGGATCTACAGGGTGGATGTCAAGGAAATACCAGTAGCTCGGTCCCACAAGTGACACTGAGGCATCAGTAATCATCAAGGACACTGTTCATGGCCACGGCCATGACATGCTAGAATTTTGTGCAGCATACCTTCCCTAAACTGTTAGTGTTAGAAGTCTTTATGTTATATTTCATGCTTGGTAATTCTTTGCTATCCTGAAATCTTTCCTGTAGCTGCTGTTTTTTTCTTTCTTTCTTCTTTTTTTTTTTTTTTACATTTCTCTTTATTTTGTTATTTCTAATGGGAAAGACATAGCAATGAGATAGTTTCTCAACAGGTTAGTAGGACACTTGGAATAACTAATATATTGCATATTGTTGTCTCAGTAGTAGTTTTAGAGACTACAAGATGGAGACATGATATCTTGTCCAAACACTATAGGTACAAATCTTTCTTGTCATTGATATTTTTTATACATTAGCCTATTCAAATGCTATGTGAGCACTCTGAATGGATCACATATTGATACACATAACACAGAACATTCTGGCCTCTTAGTTGGACTCACAATTTAAATTTTGGAATATTTTTTGAAAGAATTTAATTTTTAATTAATATTTAATTAACTCTAGGATTATTTAATTTTAATTTCTTAAGATGTATACTGCATCTTTGACTTAGAATCTACTTATAAGACACAGTATATTTTCTCCCAACATTAAAAATTTAAAATGTATATTTCTGTTTTCCATTGACTTTATATTACTTCTTTTTTTTTTTTTTTTTTTTTTTTTTTTTTTTTTTTTTTTTTTTTTTTTTTTTTTTTTTTTTTTTTTTTTTTTTTGCCTTTTTGAGACAGGGTCTCACTGCACAGTTCATACTGGCCTTGAGCTCACTTTTGTAGCCCAGGCTGGTCTTGAACTTGCACCAATCCTCCTGCCTCAGCCTCCTGAGTGCTGGGATTACAGGCGTATGCCACCACGCCTGGCTTCTATATTACTTCTTCATTGTCTTTTATGCACACACACACATACATATATCCATATAACCTGATATAAGATTGCTACCTGTTTTGTGGAAATCTTTAATGACATTTTAAATGAGTTCATCCAATATAACTACATTTCACATAGACCTGCATGACTACCATTTTGAGAGCTTTTTATTGTTTATCCAGGACCACACAGCGACTTCTCTTGCCTTCTGGGTTATGCCTTTGTTATTTTCTATATGCTACATCTGGAGATATTAGAATATTTTGAGTAAAATATTTAACTTTTAATTTTATAAGATGTTTGCTAAGTATAAAATTGAAAGAGGGCAATTTTTTTCAGTCCTTTGATTTAATTAATCTAGTTTCACTTTTGTTTGTCTTGGTATGAATAGAATAAGATGCTATTTAGTTTTGCTCCTCCATAATTAATATTTCTGTTTTATGTATACCCTTTAATACTTTTTTCTTTGCATTTATTTGGACACTTTCACTTTTGTTTGTCTTGGTATGATTTATTCATGTTTCTTGTGCAAAAGGTTCATTTTTCCTGCAAATTTGGTGCTTTAGTGCTATAATTACAACTGAATTTAGAAATTCTAAAAATGTAAATATTTATTTCCTATGCCTTTCTACTTCGACAATTCTAATTATTTGAGTATAAGTTTCTTGATTTGGGCACAGAGTGATCTAGTATAGGACTGATTTGTAAATTCCTCTTCATTTTTATTTTAGGGAACTTTATTGTTATATTCATTTAAGTTTATAAATAATTTATTTACCAGGTACAATCTATTATTAATCTGCTGTTATGTATTCATTTCAGAAATATTTCTCTAAAATTCAAGTTAAATAAATGAATAATAAAAAAAAGAATTAACCCACACTAACATACCTTGTAGTTCTGTTTTTCAAAATGGATCAAAGTAAGCACCTCAAGAAATTCACAAGCATAAAAACAGAGCTAAAGTAAATTATCATGGATACCCTGAACGGAAAGTACGTAGCAAATAGTGCACAAAAGTCTAATATGGTGAGTGTAGCATAACAGGTAAAAGGAGAAAATATGAAGAAGAAGAAAAAACAAGTCAAAGGAAACAGAAAAGGAAACATTGCAGTGACAGGAGCAAGCCCGTCGCTGCAGCAAGAAAAAACCCTGAGAGCCAAAAAGCAATTATCAGATCAGACATAACGTATATCTATGGAGTGGATGGAGGGGTACCTCAGTGCTCTAAGTGCCTGCCTGCCAAGAACAAACATGCCGATTGGATTCCAGTACCACATGTCACGCTGGCCCTGGCCACCAAAAGTGGGTGCGCTGGGCACATGCCAGCGATCACGGTTCGAGGAAGTATGAGGTAGGAGGATCCAACAAGTGCAAGCCGCCTGCTGAGACCCGAGCCAAATAAATGAAGTAAAAGGTTGCTTTATTATTTTGTTTATTCATTATTTATGTTACACCCAAGACCATAGAATATACATTCTTCTCAGCAGCACACAGAACTTTATTCAAAAAAGACCAAATGCAGCGCCATGAAGCCTCTAAGAATATATTTAAAGTGATAGAAGTTACACTATGTATCAGAAAATAGTGCAATAAAACTATCATAAGAATTATACACACACACAAAGATTAAATAATGTACAATTATATGAGCAAGGGTACATAGAAGAAACTAAATATGTCACACACTTAAAAAAATAATGCCAGTACAACATTCCTGAAGTTATGGGACAGAGTAAAAGCAATCTTAAGAGGGAAATTAATACCTAGGAATGTCCAAGTTAGAAAAACAAAGACCATAGCCGGGCGTGGTGGCTCATGCCTGTAATCCCAGCACTCGGGAGGCTGAAGCAGGAGGATTGGTGTGAGTTCGAGACCAGCTGGGGCTACAAAAGTGAGTGCAGGACCAGCCTCAACTGCATAGCGAGACCCTGTCTCAAAAAAAAGACAAAAAAAAAAAAAAAA
>PVJA010027530.1:0-28514 GCA_004027025.1 Myocastor coypus | reverse complement strand
CACACAAGGGGACCTCTATGCAGAATACACAAAGAATTTCCAAAGCAACAGCAAGAAAACATTGCAACTTTTAAAAAGGCAACAGATTTGAATGTATACTTGCTCAGAGGAAAACTAAGGATGGCAAATAAAAGACACTCAACATCATAAGCCACTGAGGAAATTCAAATAAAAGCTGTGATGAGATATCTATTATGATGGCTAAAATTAAAAATATTGTCAACACCAAGTGCTGACAAGGATGTCGTGAAACTGGATTGCTCATACATTGCTGGTAAGGACGTAAGAGGAGAGGGCACTCTTGAAAACAGAAAACTAAGTTTGGACAGAGTATGCGAATATGAAGCAGGAACAAAAGAGAGTCTGGGGAGGGGACATTACAGGTATTTTTAGTCTTTAAAATAAAAAAAATAAATAAACTGAACCTCACCTGCGCAGGCTGGCCAGCCAGCCCAGCCTAGTGGTGACAGTCACCCAGGCCACCTTCATTTGATCTGGGCGTTCCTGAAATGCCTCTGTGCCAGCTGTGTTCATCTGCTCTCTGCTACTGTGACAAATGCCTACACTAAGCGCCTTACAAAACCAAGGAGTTTATTTTGGCTCACGCTGTTGTAGGTTTTGGTTCAAGATTGACTGCCCCTGCTGCTTTGGTCTGAGGCGGGCATCTTGGAGGGCACAGTCACTCTCTTTGTGGCTGGGAAGCAAAAAGGAGAAAGGGAAAGGACAAGGCCACACAGTTTCTACCAGGGACACACCCCTAATAATCCAAAGACCACCCAGCTAGGCTACTGCTTCTTAACTTTCTACCACTTTCAAGAGTCCTAAGACAAGGATGAAGCCTGCAGCACATGGGCTAAAGTAGAGGCCACTTAAGATCCAACTGTAATGGCTGGATCACTTGTGGCTTTTTTTTTTTTTTGGCGGGACCAAGGTTCAAACTCACGATCTTGCACTTGCCAGCAGGCACTTGTGCCACAGGGCTATCTCCCTGGCCCCTGTTGATGCCTGGAAAAAAAAAGAATTATAGTTCTAGTTCAGTATGGTGGTGCATGCTCATGATCCCAGCAATGGCGAGACCGAGGCAGGAAGATCTTGAGTTTGAGGCCAGCATGAGCTACATAGCTAGTTCAAGGCCAGCCTGGGGACATAGTGAGAACCTGTTTCAGAAAAACGACTAACCTCCCCACCCCCAACCTTTCTTCTCAAAACAAATACAAAACGAAAACATTATAAAACAGTTGTGACTGCATTCCAGGTCAGCCTGATTTCAAAGTTCAGTCTCTTTCTACATAATGCTGAATTAACTGTCAAAGCCACACTTCTGTGGTGGAGCATGGTGACACACACTTGTGATCCCAACATTCACCTGTGATCCTAGTGCTCAGGAGGTCAGGGCAGGAAGATGAGCCTGAACTACGTAGGGAGCCCCTGTCTCAAACAAGAAAACTAGAAACCAGCTGGTGAGATAGCTCAGCGGTCTAAAGCGCTTGCTTAGGCAAGTGCGCAGGTATTGCGTTCAATCCCAGGCAACACATGTTGCCAGCCCTGTCCCCAAGGTGGGCTGAGCCAACTATGGAAACAAAACAAAACACCCTAAAAACTGAATTAAAAAGTCACTTTTCTAAGTAAACCTTGTGCCAATATCTCGTCTCTGAACTGGCTCCTAACCTGAGGAGAAGAAAAGAAAAAATCCCAGCCTACTTAAACCTAATACCCCAGCCTGGCAACCTCTGTGGTCACCCTCACTATCCTCAGCTTCCTTCATCCCACTGTGAGATGGGGTGCCAGGCCTTGACGCCCCAGAATGCCACAGTGTGTCCCTGTCAGATGTCCTCCCCTCCATTTACCATGTTCCTAACATTTTCTTTCCTTCTTCCTTTTAAAAAATTCCCTGTAGCATATCAGCATCTTTCTTGTTCTTACTCTTTAGGAATTTCCGAATGAGTTGAGCTATTTCTGGCCCAGCTGTTTGCAGACAGAAATGATGCAAAAGTCATTCGGAAAGGTGGAAGTCTAGACTAGCAAGGATTTCTCTTCTGACTCAGGTTTTTTTCATTTTTTTGTTAGTGCTGTCAGCTTCTACTTTGCCACAAAGAGGCAGCTAGAGGGCTGTTTATGACACAGCCCACTTCCTGTCAAACAGAAACTATTGGTTCTGTGCTGATCTGTTAATTATTTTAGTTTATTTTGGGGAAAGATCTACAGGGTATTCAGGGTCTCACCACTAGATTAGACTCATAGTGATCCACCTGTTTGCAGCCTCCCAAGAGCTGGGATTACAGGCGTGTGCCACCATGCCCAGTCTTGATGCTGATCTGTTGAAGGGGCTCTCATCTTAGCTGGGGAGGTGTCTGTCTCATTGTAGCCCTGGCCCTTTGCACCTAGTATGTTGGGGACAACTATATTTTCTGAGTGAATGGATGAAGGCCTATCCCAGTGTGGTCCCTCCTCCTATTTTTCCACCAAACTTTCCATGATCACAAGCTACTTCTTACTATCAGTTCGTTCTTGGTCATTAGAAAGGAGGATTTAAGATAATTTACAAGGAGAAAAGGCTTATTTGGGCTCATGGTTCTGTAGATTTCCATCCATGATTATGCAGTCCTATTGCTTTGGGCCCCTGGTAAAGGCAGCCTGTCCAAAATCTCTGAGACAGGCAGCTGAGGAGATAGCTCCATGGCACAAGTGTCTGCCTGGCAAGGGCAAGGTCATGAGTTTGTACCCTGGTCCTACCAAAAAAAAAAAAAAAAAAAAAAAAAAAAAAAAAAAAAAAAAAAAAAAAAAAAAAAAAAAAAAAAAAAAAAAAAAAAAAAAAAAAAAAAAAAAAAAAAAAAAAAAAAAAAAAAAAAGAACAAAATCTCTGAGACAGAAAGGAGAGAGAGACAGAGACAGAGACAGAGACACAGAGAGAGACAGAGAGGCACACACAGAGAGACAGAGACAGAGACAAACATACAGACAGACAGACAGAGACAGGAAGGGGCTAGGGCTGTGCAGTCCCCTTCAAGGGCAAATGCCAATGACCTAAAGATCTCCCATAGGCCCCTCCCTAAACAGTTTGTAACACTTCTCAACAGCTCCACCCTGTGGCCCAAGCCTCCTTCCTAGGACCCTTGGGAAATATCACCCACTTCCAAACCATAGCACTCCTTATTGCTAAGCCCCCTGGACACTTCCGTTTCCATATGGATTTCTTCTCAGAATTCAACACTTGGCCACTTTCTTCTTTAAAACATTGCCTTTTCCTATGATGGTTTCCTCTATCTCAAGTCCCTTCACAGGGCCTCCTTCCTTTTTCTGGTCTCTCCATGTGCATGTTTGACCCTGAGCTATCTGTTTTCATTCTGTACTCTCTCCCTAGATTGTTTTGCTTTTGCCTACTGCTTGATGTGTGAGTCTACACCAGTGGGTTCCATTGGGTTCCAAACTGTACAGCATGTCAAATATGCCCTCGTCATTTCACCCAGATGTCTCACAGGTGGTTCAAACTTGGACAATTCAGAATTACATGCTTAACTTCTCTCCTAAATCTGTTGCTCTTTCCCAAGTCTTGTCTATATTGGACAATAGCATCTCCACTCAGCCTTAGTCAAGCCAGATATCCGGAAACCAACCTTTTTGCCACCTTCTCCTCAGTCCGTAATCTAATCCCTTATCAGTTCCCATGGAAACTGTCTTGTTTCCATCCATTTCACTTCATCTCCATTTTCCCCATTTACCCAAGATCATGTCACCATGTCCAGCCCTCACCCAACAGTGACCTTTAGCAATCTTCTTGTTTCCATTCTTCCTGTGCCCACTTCCTGTGGCCAGTACTGTCCCTATTACCACAAGTACCCCCCTGCCTTGGAGAGTTCCTGTTAAAGGAAGCATGTTAATCCTGCAAGGGAAACTATCACTGTCACCCATGGAAATAATTGATTTAACTTCCACTTACCATGGTTCCCAGGTCTCCAAGAGACTTCGCAAGGCTTTTGGTTTTGGTTGCTTTCCTCTTTCCGCTGCTATAAATAAGCAGGTCAGGTAACTGAACAGTTGATAAGCAGATGGAGAGAGCTACCGTCCTGACCCTTGGAGCGTCAAAGGCCAACCACACACTGATCTTCCTTGTGTAGTGCATTTCCTTATGTGATGCATGCAGACTTCCAGTAGCCCAGGGTTAACAACAATGAGATCATCTCCCTTCTTCTACATAGAAGATCTGACCTTCTTCAGAAGACCGAATACTGTGACTTAATTTTTAAATTCCAAGTAAGTTTTCACAGCAAAAACTGATCAACATTTTGTTAAAGCCCTACTCAGTGGAGAGAGTATCTTCAAGCACTTTGATATTTGCCCAATTTAAGCAGTGGTCCCAAGAAGTTCCGTCAAGTGGGCCACTGACACAGGCAAAGCCAGTCTGCTGTGTTGCTTGGTTTTGTTTCTGTTGTTGTTTTTTGGATCAAACCTGCTGTCACTCTCTGCCACTGAGCTATGTTCCAAACCCCATTATTTAATTTCCTTTTAAACAGGTCTCACTAAATTGCTCAGACTGGACTTGAATTTGTGTTCTTCCTGTCTCAGTGTCCCAGATTATAGGCGCTCTCCATCATGCCTGGCTAATGCTGGGTTTTTATGCCTTATTCAATTAAGTGACTCAGAAAGTCTGTCCTATGAGTGCTGGTGTCTCTCAGGAAATTATCCACAATTGTCTCAAGTTGTTTAAATACTAGGGTCCTGGGGAGATAGCTCAGTGGAATGAGCACTTGCCTAGCAAGAGCAGGGTCCTGAGTTCAATCCCTGGAACCACAAAAATAAAATCAAAAACAAAATAAATACTATATAATTTGCTCTTTTACTTTTAAAATGTCAGCTTCTTAAATTCACTTAGAGTAAAATATTTTAAGTCAAAACAGATTCCTTTATTATACAGGGGAGTTTGTTAACACTCTTATTTTCTTGAAACACTGTGGAACCAGGCATGGCAGCATGCACCTGTGATCCCAACACCCAGGAGGCTTAGACAGGAGGAGTTTCATGAGTTCAACACTGCCTGAGCTACACAATGAGGACACTGTCTCAACAAATCAATTACACACATACATACATACATACATACATGCATACATACATGCCCTGGTTGTTTGCAGAGGTTTTCTTTCCTCCATCTTTTTCATTTGAGTCTTAGTACTCTTTTCAGTTACACCTCTAACCTTGCATGGTTTAAAAGCTTGCCCAGTAGTAGTGATACAGGGGAATGAAACTTGCAACCTGAAAGATACCTGGGCGGAGTCTGTGTTTTCTAAAACCTAATAATAAAATTTAGGAACAATGGAGGTTAAGAGCAGAATGTATTTTGTTGGGGGAAAGAAAGCTCCTGTCCAAGAGAGGGACAGAGTGGGGACCTGAGTAGACTCTCTGGGAAGCTGTCCTTTTCAGAAATTTTATAGAGTAAAACTATGAGGTGAGGCAGGTCTAAGGTGGAGAGCATGGTGCTGTAGGCAGCTGAGTTAGATAAAAAATATTATATGCAGGGGCTGGGGAGATAGCTCAGTGGAATAAGACCTTGCCTGGCAAGTGCAAGGAACCTGAGTTCAATCCCTGGTCCTGAAAAAAAACAAACAACAACAACAAAATTATAGGCAGTCAGACAGGGCTAGGCCCTCAAGGAGACAGTAGGGACCTTCTCTAATGATAGGCATCCAGGACTGACATTCTAAATGAATCTCTCACCTCCAGTCATTAACCCAGCCACCTACAGAAAAAGCCCCAGTTCTGTATTCATGTCTGCTTGTCATGCCCACTTGCTAGGTGATTTGATTTCCCATTTGGTCCTGCATTTAATCAATTTTCCTTGATCAGTGGTGCTTGTAACCATTTTGGTTGATCATAGTTTTGTCCCACCTGATGCCCACTTAAGCAGGCTCCCATGTTCTCCACCTTAGACCCGCCTCACCACATGATTTTATTTTATTTTTCAATTTAATTTTTTTTTTCTTGTTTCAGAAGTTTTTGTTTGTTTATTTTTATGGCCGGCTCAGCCTGCCCTGAGGGCAGGGCTGGCACAGCATGTGGTGCCAGGCATCGAACTGGGTCCCTGAAGCCGCCTAAGCTTTCCTAAGCAGGTGATTTAGACCGCTGAGCCATCCTGCCAGGCCCCAAATTGAACTTTTTTTTTTTTTTTGTGGTACTGAGGTTTGACCTCACAACCTTGCACTTACCAGGCAGGCACTTATGCCACGGAGCTATTTCCCCAGCCCCCCAATTTAATTTTTTAAACCTTATTTATTTGTGTTATGGCCGGCTCAGCCTGCCTTGGGGGTGGGGCTGATGCAGGATGTGGCACCAGGGATTGAGCCACGGTCCCTGCGGTTGCCTAAACTTTCCTAGGCAGGTGCTTTCGAACACTGAGCCATCTTACCAGCCCATCACATGATTTTACTCTATTATAAAATTTACATATGTATATTAAAAAAAACTACTCAGGTCCCCCTTCTGTTGCTCTCTTGGACCAGAGCTTTCTTTCCCCAATAAACACATTCTCTCTTAACCTCATTCTTTTGTTTTAGAGAACACAAACTCTGCCCAAGTATCTTCTAGTTTGAGAGTTTCACTCCCCTATATCAGTGGTGACTCACTCTGTGAGCATGAGCAGGGACAATACTGCAGCCACCCAGTGAGATTACAAGCCCAATTGCTCAGGTAAAATTGATTAAATCCAGGATGGAATCCAGCAGCAGGCATGGCAAGTAGGCATGAATACAGAACAGGGCTTTTCCTGTAGCAGGCTGAGTTAGTGACTCTTTCAGGTGTCCTTAAGGTGAGAAACTCATTGAGAATATTAATCCTGGATGCCTATCTTCAGGGAGCCATGTGGCTGCATCTGTTTACTCTTTTGTCTTGAGGGCTGGCTCACAGCAGGAGTCTGTCTCTCCCAAAGTTGCAAAGTCATCTTGTCTTCCACGTTGTCTCCTTAAGGGCCTAGCTCTGTCTGACTGCCTAGAATATTTCTATCTAGCTCTGTCAGCCGCCTGCAACAGTAGGACCACTGTGGAACTATTGCCCAAGTACGAACGAGCCCCACAGTCTGGCCTCTTGCCTGGGGAGTCTCTGCTGGACAAGCAGGGATTTGAACTTGAGAATGAGGCAGCAAAGGCAGCCTGTTGTCTGAACGCTGGATTTATGGTAATGTGTGAGGATTTGACTTGAAGCACTGATACTGCTCCGTTTTGTTTTTTGTTTCTGTGGTTATTTCTTTTGCAAAGGTGGTTAAGTAGTTCCAGGAGGAATCTGTAAGATGTTTTATGGAATGGTATGGCACCATTATACTTTTGTTCTTCCATATGGAATGTGTGACTTTCAGGGCTCTTGTACTTGGAAGGCTTGAGGGGGTACAGACTGAAAAGATGTTTTGGGTTTAGTGTTTCTGTTTTAACTTATGGATGAAATGCATCTCTAAATTTAAAGATGAAAAGGCAGTGGGGGTTTTTTTGTTGTTGTTGTTTTCAGAATCCTTATGCATGACTCATCCTTTCATCTTTCTTAGAAACAGTGTAGACTTTAAGAGTCCCTCCACCCTAAACCACCACCTTCCCCGCTGTTTCTAAGCATCACTGCCCCTTACTGCTCTGGGGACAAACACAAGGCTTGTTCTGGTGACTCCGTGTTCCTTTTTTTTTTTTTTTTTTCGGGACCGGGGTTCAAACTCACGACCTTGCACTTGCCAGGCAGGCACTTGTGCCTCGGAGCTATCTCCCCAGCCCCCGTGTTCCTAATTCAAAGGCTGAGAAAGGTTTACGGTGCGTGGCCCGCAGCTCTAAAGTCTGGCGGGGGCCCTCCGCAGCGCTTGCAAGGCAGAGGAGGGTGCTGAGTCTCCCAGGCAGCACACGAGTAGCCAAACCCTGGGCCTGTCACTCCATCACGAGGTGCAGGAGGGCCCCCAAAGAAGGTGCTAAACCAGTGCCCCACTGCTTGCTTCTCCACCCTGCACCCCGCTTCGTGTGTGCTTCCCTTTGGTCATTACTGGGGCTCCACACTGAAGCCCTCTTCGCGCCCACTTTCGTGCTCCCGCACCAAGCAGAAAAACGTCCGGCTCTGGGTAAGGGACGAAGTCAGCCCCGACCACGCGCTTCTAGGCAGGGCTGTCTTGGTAATCTGCACGCGGGCAGCCCCGCTGATCTCTCGCAGTCACATGCACGGGAGCACATCAGAGGCTGATGCCGGTAGCATTCCCAGGAGACAAGGACGCCTGGCCGGCCGCAGGGCGCAGGGCGCAGGACGAAGCACAGAGAAGCGCAATCGGGAGCGCGCCCGGAGAAGAGCTGGGCAGGGACCTCGGGCGGGCTGCGGGGACCCTGGAAAAGTCCGGGATCTCCAGGGACGAGGCTCGAGTAGGCGTCCGCAGGGGAGGAAACCATCGGGAGGAGGGTTCACAGATCCCGCCACACAGCGGTTTGGGGCCCGTGATCCTCCTGCCTGCCGCGCAAGCCTGCTCCCGGACCATCCGCTCGGACCCAGGCTAGAGGCCCCAGAACCGCGCCGCCGAATCGGAACCGCATTCTCGATGGCTCTGCTGACTGCCCGAGCCCGTCGTTCCGGAGCAGGCTGGTGACTGCCCGAGCCCGTCGTTCTGGAGCAGGCTTGCTGTCCTCGGCTTCTGCGGAAGCTTTCAGCTGAGACCCGCCGGCAGCCTTGCCAGCTTGGGGTTCGAGGATTGGCGTGAAGGACGCCCCGCCCCTAAAGCCCCGCCCCAGGAAGCCCCGCCCCTGCGCTGGTCCGGACCCCGCCCTTAACGCCAAGGAGGCCCCGCCCGACGCAGAAGTCCCGCCCCCTTGCGAACCCGCATCCCGCCGTTAACACCGAACAGGCCCCGACCATTGGCCCGCCCCACGCAGGCCCCGCCTCGTCGCGCGCCCGCGAGGCCAGGCCCCGCCTCCCGCCTCTGACCCCAAGACCGCTTGCCTGCCAGGCAGGGAGCAGAAACACCGAGCGTCCCGCGGACTACAGCTTCCACCACCCGAGCCCAAGCGACATGGCGGCGCCATCTAAGGCCGAGAACCTGTCCCTGGTGGTGCACGGCCCCGGGGACCTTCGCCTGGTAAAGGACGCAGGGGTCCCGCGGGGTCCAGCGGGCGGGGCGGAGGCCGCGGTGTCGCCGCCGGGAGGGCTCGGTCCCCCTCGGGACTGTTGCCGACGTTGCCCGCTGAGCGGAGGCCCTGCGCTGCAGTCTCAGATGCAGCCCTGGGAGGACAGAGGCTCCCGAGGGTCGGGACCGCGAGGGTCCCTGTGCCCAGTACCCTCCCGCCCCCGTTTCTCTCATGCTCTTCCCAGGCATCAGGTTCCGCGCCCAGGCTTGTACTTACTTGTACTATGTCTCCTGCGATCTAGGACTTTGTTTCTCAGACCCAACTTCTGCCCCTGGCTACAGAGACCAAAGTTCAGGGAGCTGCTGAATCAGGCCAGTGCCTTGACAAAGTCCAGCCCTGATGGGCCTGGGGTAGCTTTCACCTGCGGGACGGGTACTGGGTATCTCTCCCAGAAAGAACGTGTACCAGCTGCTCAAGAGGCTGAGCCAGAGAGGTCGAAAGGTTGAGTCTGGCCTGGGCAAATTCAGTGACACCCAGGAGATGTAGTTCTGTGGTAGAGAACCTCTGGACACCTTCTCCAGTGTTGCCAAACAAAACAAAATAATACAAAAACAGACATGCTGCAGGACCTAATTGTAGAAGAGATTCAGATTATCCAGGCTGACTGGTTGAGAATCTGTGTCTGTCCTTCCCCACAACCTTTCATTTCCTATGTGGGTCTCCCATGAGTCTGTGGACCCCAGACCAAGAGCTCTTGCCCAGAGTAACACTGCCACACCAGCACTGTTTCCCCTCACTTTGGGGACTCTCCCCAAGGTCCTGAAGAAAGGTGACACTGTACTGCAATACATACCAGACAGTACCCCAGGAAGGGAAAGGGTGACCCCTCTCCACAGCTTACAGAGAGATTTCCAACTCGCTTTGTTTTACAAACATTTACCAAATCAGCTGTACTTGCCTTGTGCCCAGAGATGGGGAGGACACAGCCGGGGTCACACACTTCCCAAAGGAGACAAGATTAATCACAACTGGCCAGGGCTTCAGTGGAAGCCCAAAAGATGGGCTGGAGCGAGTTCTTCACTGGCTTCTCCTAAACTCACGCTCTACTCTGAAGAGCAGACACTGGCCTGTGTTTCCATGGAGACAACCCAAAGAGGGGCCATAAGGGCTACCAGCAGAGTCCTGTGCTGCCTTGGGTCACCAGTGACATAGCACAGACCTGGGCCTTTGCAGACCTCGGGTGGGGTCCCCTGTTCCAGCACCTTCCCAAGGTTCTCTAGTGTGGTATCTTTGCCCCTCAAATCTGATGGACTTGAACTAGCTATGTAGTCCAGGCTTGCTTCCAACTTGTGATCCTCCTGCTGCTTCAACCTCCTGAATGCTGGGATTACGGGTGTGTACCATGGTGCCCAGCTTGACCTTCTTCTCCTTCTTCCTCTTCTTCTTCTTTTTTGGTCTTTTTGAGGCAGGGTCTTGCTATGCAGTTCAGTGGCCTTGAGCTCACTTTTGTAACCCAGGTTGGCCTTGAACTCGCACTAGTCTTCCTGCCTCAGCCTCCCAAGTGTTAGGATTACAGGCATGCACCACCACACCTGGCTGTTCAACCTTCTTAAGGCAAATGGGCTCGTAGTGAGCCAGACAGAGCAACAGGGAGGAATGGTCCCAGGAAAGTTTTGGGGAGACAAATGAAAACCTCATTTGCTGATTCAAATAGATGAAGTCAGTAGTGGCAGCTGTGGAGCCTAGGCCAGGTTGGAGGTAAATAACAGAAAAGATCGGGGGCAGGGGAGAATTACAAAGTTTTCTTTTCTGAGAGGAGAGCACCAGCCCACTGGAGTTAACTGTTGTGCCCTCCTGGGTGGGGCAGGGCAGGGCAGCTTCACTGATTCAAGGGTTCCAGGCCCTTTCTAGGTGGCCTCCTTGCTGTGGGGGTCATGCCTGGCATCCAGTGTTAATGCACTTGGGTAATGTGCCATGGAGCAGGAGGAAACACAGCCCCAGCCCCCTACCGCTCACAGAATGTGCCAACTAGTCTGGTTCTTTCAGTGTAGGTGGCGGGCACCTCGACTGCTGCAGGGGATGGAGCCCTAGGGTACCAAATAGAAGGGGGGGGGAATTGCACATAACACCCGAATGTGTAGAAATTGATGATTTTCTGTCAAAGTGAGGAGAAAGAAACATCTAAGATGTAAGGGCCAACCCCTCCCACTTTAGATAAAGTTGGGACTTCCAAGGAAGAGGTGACCAAGTTGAGGAGAGCAGTTTAGAGCTTCTCAGCCAATGCTGTCAGCTTGCCCAGGTCCTCTTCCAATGGGCACTGACCTGGGGTCAAAGCCAAGTCGGACCCAGTGGGATTTAGTTTCAGCTTTGGGGCCACTGTGAATTGTGCAACTCAGCAGATTATCTTCTGCTTCAAATTCCTGGTCTTGCACAGAGGGGTCAAACGTGTGAGAGGGCTGAGGGCTAGCCGTGGAGATAGGCAGCGGCCACCCGTGGGTATCTGACACTGAGCCCTGTCAGCAGCAAGAGACCATAAAGACCATGACCCTCAGCCACAGGGACAGTTCTCAGTCACACTGTGGCAGTACTACACTGGTGACTTCTTGTACTTCCTTGGAGATAGCTTGCTTTAGCCTCTTTGGTCAGTCTTGAGAAACCCATAAGTTGCTTTTTATTGCAAAATAAATGACTGGTTCCCGAGCTTGGGACAGAGAATAGTCATACAGTTGTTTCTCCATAAAAGCTGCTGTCAGTGGGCCAAGCTGTGGGCTGTCCCTGTAATGCCTTTGGTTTAGCTAGACTGGTGAGGGTCCTTACCCAGCAAGTCAGCACATGAGTGCCCATCACGTGCCAGGCACGTGCCACCAAGCTGTCTGATGGGGGCTGATTTCATTTTTATTTCCAACTAGCATGGAACAATGTTTTCCTAGCTGCGTTGGCATGGCAACAGTTCTAACCCTTCCCTTGTGCCTTGCGTCACTGCCCAGCGAGGGTACAAGGCTGTGTACCACCTCCCTGCTTGCTGAAAACCAGCTCTTCCAGCTCCTTCTCCACCATCCAGCCTGAAACAACACAGCCCAGGGCCCAGCACCCTGCAGGGGAGGTGGCCACGCTGCAGGGGAGGTGGACATTGCTGTGTGGTTTGCTCTGAGAGCAGAAAAGGCAGCAAAAGAAAAATGAGCAATTTAGACTGATGGATTGGTGTTGCTTAATTATAAAGGGAAGAAAAAAACATGTGTGCCGCGCTGTTTAGACATTAATCAGCAGAAGAACTGCAGTGATAATAGTTTTTTAACAAGAGCACCCTTTTTGCAGTACAGGCCCCAAATGCCCTTAAATGCAAGGTACGAGGGAGGGGTCAGAACTGTTGCCATGCCAATGCAGCCAGGAAAACATTGCTCCATGCTAGTTGGAAATAGAAATAAAATCAACCTCCATCAGACAGCTCGGTGGCATGTGGTGGGCACTCATGCCCTGTGTGCTCTGCTGTTAGAATTTTGGGTGGGGAGATGCGAATTGTGTGAGGCTCATGGAGCATTTGGCAGCTCCACTGCTCCTGGGTTGCTCGTCTCCCACCTCTTGTTTTCTCTTCTCCAGTGCTCGAATGAAGCTCAGGGCCCTACCCTGCTAGGCAAGTGCTCTAACTCTGAGCTGCATCTCAGCCTCAAGTTGTGTGTGCCCTGTCATGCATGCCCTTCTCTTGGCTTGTTTTGTTAGCAGACAGAGCAGGCTGTTTCTGCAGCATTGGATTAAATGGTGGTCCCTAAAGAGTCTCTGGGGGCCTGTGGCTTAGCTCAGTTGTTTAAACGCCTGTACGGGCAAACACAGTCAGTTGCAGGTGACCGGGGTACATCCCAAGCTCCACAAGCCTTACCTGCCAAAAAAAAAAAAGCGATACAGGCTGCTTGGCCTGAGAATCGAGAGGCTTAGCAGTCGGGGGCAGGCCGGGGGAGCAGCGTGGCCCACCTCCTGCAGGAAAAGCTATGCACCAGCAAGCAGTCAGGAGAAATCCCTGCCTTTTCTTGATGTAAGCTGTGTTTCAGCAATGAGACAAAACCCAAGCCAAATGAGCCACTTCCACTTCTAAACAAGACACCCAGCAAACTGCATCCCTGCTCACAGCTGTGGAAAGGCAGGCAGAATCCTCCCGTGAAAGGGCAAGAGCCACGAAGCTAATATTTTCCCCTCAGAGCTGCAGAAGCAGGAAACACCACCTGTAGTATTCTAACTGTGGGAACATAGCCCTGTTCTGGAGGAGAAACTAGAGTCATGTGTATGAGGGTACTTCCTCTTTTAAAATTACAGGACAAGTCGGATGCAATCTGAGTTACTTAGGAAGCTGAGGCTGGGAGATTATTGTGAGTTTGAGGCAATACCATGCAACTTTGCAACTTAGTAAGAGCCTTTTTATCTCAAAATAAAAAAGATCTGGGGGAAGCAGGGATGGTGTCACAAGTCTGTAATCCCAGCACTCGGGAGGCTGAGGCAAGAGGATCCTTGCAAGTTCGAGGCCAGCCTGGTTTACAAAGTGAGCTCAAGGTCAGCCCAAAGTACATAGCAAGACCTTGTCTCAAAACAAGTCTGGAAGTATAGCTCACAGCTCGGTGTTCAAACACTTGCTGGAAGGGGCAAGGCCACAAGTACTACAAAGAAAAAAAAAAAGTACAGGACAGGAAAAGAAGCAATATAGGGCCCAGTGAGATAGCTCAGCAGACTGAAGTGCCTGCTTTGGCAAGCACAGAGACCAAGGTTCCGATCCTAATCCCATGTGCCGTGCCAGCCCTGCCCCAGGAGCATGCTGAGCCAAGACTGAGTCCAGGTGAGGTGACACACACCTGCAATCCCAGCACTGAGGGTGCTGAAAAGAGGATCACTACAAGGCCAAGCTGCATAATGAGACCTTGTACCAAATACAGAAAATGGAAAAAAAAAGCAATATATATATATATCATTGGCATCATCTGGAGTCTTTTCACATGACTGTTAAAGCTGGCAATTTTCCCAAAACCAGGTTTATACTAAGACCATTATTTACTAAGGGAAGTGTGTGCAGATTTTGCAAAGTGATATTTGGCTCAACAAGTTGAAAAACCACGCACATAGTCAGTTACACAGAATAGAATGCTGTCGGTATAGAAGAGCTGAGCATCTTGGTGTTTTGCTCCTATTATAAAGAGACATTCACATATTAATGTAAGGTTGAGTTCTTACATTCTGAGTTGGGGAGGAACTTTTGCTTGTTTCTCATTGCTGAGAATTAAACTATTCTCTAGTCACACTCTGAGGATTTAGTGCTGGGTGGGCAGGGACCTACAGGGAGAGGAAGAGGTCTCTCTTCCAGTCGGACAAGGACAGGGAAGGCTCCTTGCAGGAAGGAACACCACAGAATCAGTTCTAGGAATGTGACTGCCCATTGGGTACTCTGTCTCCTCCTCCTGCTGTTTGTCTTTTTAAATTTTTAAAAAGTGTATTTAGTACAGGGTCTCACTACCTTTTGTCTTTTGGAGACAGAGTTTTGCTATGCAGCTCAGGTAGGCTTTGAGTTTACTTTGTAGCTCAGGCTAGTCTCAAACTCATAAGGATCCTCCTGCATCAGCCTTCTGGGTGCTAGGATTATAGGCATGCATCACCAGTCCAGCATGGGTTCTCCATCTTGATGTCTCCAGATGCTTCACCACACAGCCAAACCTCCATGTCCTTGAGTTCCCACAGGACTTAGGGGGCCTCAGGGTCTGACTGTATAGTTCAGGCTCACCTCGAACCTACTACATAGCCCAGGCCTTGAGCCTCAGCCTCCTGAGTTCTGGGATCTCGGGTGTGCACTACCATGCGCAGTTTCATGAAGAATCTTGAAGGATGGGTTCATCCTTCCCAGGGAGGGTGACCACTGGCTGAGGGGCTGCTCTGGGAGGGGCACAGGGTTTTGCAGGGCCCCTGGGGACTGTAAACAGATTTGCTTTCAGAGAGATTGTTATCAGCAGAACAAAGGCTGGATGGGCTGGCTGGGCAGGGGACCAGCTCCCTGGGCTTTGGGAGCAGGCCAGGCCCTGGTGTTGACCACGTGTGCCAGGACCTGCAGCAGAACAGAGCCCACTGGGCAAGTGGCCCATGGGAGCCTTAGGCTTCCCCTCCCACCTGCCTGGCACCCTTTAAGGGCTCAAGTGCAGGGAAAATGTAGGGGAAGGGAAGCTGACATAGGGTCACAGGGGCCTGGCGGGGGCAAGGGGCCTGGGCCCGGGCAGCAGCTGCCTTTGCACGCCATTCTTCCTGTCTTACCATGTGTCTCCTGCTGAGGCAGTGGCTGTGACTTTATCCCTTTTGCACAATTTACAGATGCAAGTTAAAAACACTGCTGGAAAGCCCAGCATGGTGGTGCTCAGCTGTGAGTCTGGCACTCAGGAGGCAGAGGCAGAAGAAGCCCTGCAAATTCAAGGCCGTCCTGGGCAACACACTGAGCTATGCAGTGAGGTTCTGCTGGAATCTTGCTGCACTTCCTTCCAAATCTCAGCCTTCTGTTTGTTCACATTGTTTATTTATTCTTTTATTTTGGCACCAGGAATTGAACTCAGGACCTTGCACTTGTCAGGCTGGTGCTGTGCCACTGAGTTATATCCCCATCCCCCAAAACTCAGCCTTTTAAAGCACAGTCAAATCTTTTTAAATTTGGCATGAAAACCACAGAAAAACAGCTTCCCCCAAACAACGTGAGGGTAAAGTTCCTCTGTGAAAGGACGAGGTCAGTCCAGAGCTGGTCACCCATGGTGATGTAATCCTAGGGAGAGAACTTTGATTTTCTTTCTTTTATAATGTTGTAACACCAGCAGACCTGTTTCTCAGGGTGTCGGCCCTGGCTTTGATGATTATCTTGGTGATCTGAAGGAGGAAGCCAAGGACACAGGCTGTGTGGCGCCAGGGCAGCAGCTCTGCAGGGTGGCTGTAGGGGAAGGCACCCTCCGGGTTCTGGGCTGGGGCCTGGGCTGTGCCTCAGGCCACATGTGTTGGAGGTGAGGACATGGTATGTGGTTGTGAAAGGAAAGGCCAGCGAGTTGCATGCCTGGGTGCCTCGGGGTGACTGGGAGCCAGTGGGGCCCAGGATGGAGGGATGGAGGGGAAGAGGGGAGCTGTGGGATAGGACCAGTGCCTGGGGCTCCAGGGAAAGGACAGAGCACTGTCAGTGGACCTGGAGACTACCCAGACCCTGGCACCCCTTCTCACCATCAACTGGAATGCTTCAGAGCCCCCAAAACCTTGGGGAGTGAAAAAAGCAGTAGAGAGAATAAAACATAAACATTGTGGGGTGGGGTGTGAGGAAGCAGGTGAGTGGCTCTAGGCTGGAACCCAGGACCTGGCCTGCGGGGGACGCCCTGCCTTGAGCCACCGGCCAGCTCCAGGACCTGTGAGAGGGCAGGCAGGGTCATGGAAGGCACAGCCCATCCAGAGCCCCCCCCCCCCCCCGTGAAGGACTTGCTGGTTGCAGCTATGCTGAGATGATCAAGCGTTGTGGGGTCACCGCGGTGGCCCGGCCATGTGTCCAGCACCTAGGCTGGCTCCACGTGGTCTTGCGCCTAGTGAGGGAGACTGTGGGGGCCGAGCTGCAGGTTCTTGAGGGCAGCGAGGAGAAGCTGGAGCGAGGACTCCCTGGAGGGGAAGCCAGGCTGTGTGCACAGCGCCCTCTAGTGTCCGGCACAGCGCCTGCCTGGCCAGACCTGTTCAGAGGTCGCCACTGGGACCCAGGGTTCCTGGTGCCAGGCTGCCACCCTGAACCTGGGCAGAGGCGGCAACAGACAGTGTGCCACACAATCTGATCATGCAGGCCAGGGTGCTCATGACGGGGTCCAGGCCTCAGCTTGAGCCTTCACCAACTTGTGATTTCGTTTCACCCAGAATAGCAGAACTATTCAGTTGAATATCACATGTGACACCTGTGACTTCTTTGAAGAAGGTGTTGGTGGCAGCTCTCCTAAAGGTGGCCATTTCTAGATAGCCCTAAGCAGCTGGAACCTTAGGTATGTGCCAGCAGGCCCACAGCCAGGTGGGCACCTCTAGATGTAGCTCCACCATTTACCACCTTAGCCATCCCTCGGTCCTAGCCTGTGGCAAATGAGTCATAGGATGTAGAACCCAGGGGTGTTAGGAGGATTAAGGGACATGGTGCCTGTAAAGTCCTCAGCACTCGGCACCTAACCCAGAGGCTCATTGCTCAGTGCCAGTCGAGAGCATTAGCAATCACAGCTGCTTGGGCTTCCTTTCACTGGAGCCTTATGCTTGCTCTGTGGGCAGAGACAGTCCCCAGGAAGCATTTCATTCATTCATTTGTTTATTCATGCATGCAACATGCATGCATACTTGCATTCACTCATTCATTCATTTTTGCCGTTCCAGGGATAAAACTCAGGACCTAACGCTTGCCAGGAGACACTTATGCCACTGAGCTATGTCCCTGGCCCTTAGCAGTGCTCTCTGGGAGAGTCTGATTCTAGCCCCATACCTGGTGCTGGAGAGCTGGCAGCCTTGGTCTTTGGGCTGGGTGGGCATAGTGGTGTGTAGCTTATGACTGTAGCTAATCAGGAGACTGAGGCAGGCGGATTGAGAGTTCAAGGCCAGCCGGGCAACTTAACAAGACCCTGTCTCAAGGTTAGAAAGGGTTGGTGAGAATAGCTCAGTGTTGGAGTGTTTGCCAAGCATAGTGAAACCCTGGGATCCCTAGCATGAAAAGGAAAAAAAAAAAAAGCCATAGTCTTAGGCACCCAGGACTTCCTCTATTATCTTGTTCCCAAGCAGCGTCTGTGGATGCTGTGCAGGTGGTGGGTTAGTGCCAGGCTCCTTAGAAGCGGCCGGCTTTGAGGAGTACCTCCTCCCGAGTGCTCTGTGGGTCTGGTTGTCCTTAACACCTTGTCTCCTGGGATGCAGTGGGGACACCTCGCTGGAGCCCTGAGAGTCCACTGTGTGTTACTGTGTAGCTGAGGTCGCTGACAGCCCAGCCTCGGGGGCTCCAGCTCTGGGCTTCGGTGACACTTTCTACCCCACTTCTTCTCTCCTCCCCTCCTCTTCCTCTCTTCCTGTCCTCAGAACTATCCAGGGAGCACTGTGCTTTGGCTCCCTGGTAGACTGCCCTGTCACCAGAACTGCACCTGGCCATTTGGCATGGGAAGGAACCTTTGTGAGTGAGTTCTGCCCCTGCCCCTGCTGCTGCTGCTGGCTGCAAGCACTACAACAGCTGCCATCGCTTCCTGAGCCTGGAAGAGTGGCGCAGATGCAGCTCCCATGCGGCCTGTAGGGGCAGCACCCTCTGCCTTTCCCTAGGGTGAGGGCCACACCGGCCAAACCTGTGCCTTTGCAGGGTACGTGAACCCTCACTTCAGGCAGCGAGGTCCCTCTTGCCCTGCGGCATCTGCTGGGCTCACTAAGGGTCCTGGGCAGGAGGCACCAGAGGGCGGGGTGAGATCTAGGGTTAGAGTCAGCTCCTCAGCTGGGACCTGAGATGGCGTCTTAGGCACTGGGGCAGGGGTCCTTTCTGAGAGGGACCAGCTTCAGAACTTTGCTTCTGCGACAGCATCGGGGCTGAGGAGAATGGTTCTCTGCACCTGTTTAGTATGATGGGCACTGGGGCTGGGCCAGCGGGTCTCTTGTCCCAAGGAGGCCAGAAGGTCACTGAGCCGTTTCCATCCACTCCTGTAGCAGTGTGGGCTGAGCTTGTGTGAGTTCTGAGAACTCTGTTTTGTTTTGTTTGAGACAGTGTCTCCTTACGTAGCCCGGCTGGCCTTGAAATCACAGACAGCGATCCTCCTGCCTCAGGATTACAGGTGTACTCTACCATGCCTGAAAGTTTTAAGTGAAGCTCACTTTAAATTTTTTAAATGGAGGGGCTGGGGAGATAGCTCCATGGCACAAGTACCTGCCTGGGAAGTGCAAGGTCAGGAGTTTGAACCCCGGTCCCACCAAAAAAATAAATAAATAAATAAATAAAAAATAAAAAAAAATTCAAAATGGAAAATGCAGATGTGGCTGAGTTGTGACACACACTTGATGGCCTTTGCTGTTTGTCTCTTCTAGGAGAACTACCCTATCCCAGAACCCGGCCCGAACGGTGAGTCCGTGGGAAAGACAGCCACGATACTTCTTACCTGTTTTCCTTGGAGACAGGTGTTATTCCCCTGCTCCTCTCTCCCTGTTGGTGCTGTTGCTCCCATTAAAACAAACATGCACTCTGGCATACTGGGGCCAGCAGATGACAAGTTCAAGACCACCCTGGGCAGTTTAGTGACTTAGTGAGATCCTGTCTCAAAATAAAAAATGAAAAAAGAGCTGAAGCTGGAGTTCTGTATGATTCAGTCCCCGGTATTATTTATTTATTTACTTATTTATTTATCTTTGAGACAGGGAAGTATAGGGACCAAAGGCAGAGTCAGTCGTCTCGCAGCCTATGACTGCATGCCCTCTGTGCCGTGTGGGTGGCCAGTCTCTCCCTAGCCCTAACCCAAATGCTGAAAAGCAATGAGTCCACAGAGCCTAATCCTCAGATCAGCAGAGGGAGCATAGGGCTGGCACGTCCAGGAAGATCAGGGACCATGGGCTAGGGTGGCCAGTAGTGGATGGACCTGAGGGAGCCCCAGTCAGCCAGGCCTATGTGGGTGTACTGGGACAGGCGCCTGGCCCCTCCAACCTCCTCCTGCAGGCCTTGAGCCCTGAAGACCTCGTCTTCATCCAGAGCACCGTGGGCAGAGCATCTATAGACCGCTGGACCTGGCCACACAGGTCCCCTTCTTGTCATTGGTGATATGGGCTTTGTCCCCATTGCTGTCCCCGTGTCTAGCTTTTTGCTCCATCAGGCTGAAGGCATGGAGCTTTGCTACGCAGAAGTCAGTGAGCTGTTGACTGAGCGATAAGGCATGTGCCCTGCTATCACTGCTGAGCAGGCCGTGTGGGTTCAGGGCTCACACACTCTGCTCAGGATATCATGTTCGCAGAGGTGAAGCAGACACCTCACTGTGTCCTGAGACATGGGTGTTGGTTCCAGAGCTGGCCACAAAGGGCTCCCTAGACTCAGGAGATTTCCTTATCTCTTACCCAGCTGGCCTGGAAGGGGTAGGAAAGAGTACAGCTCATCAGAAATCCTGCCCAGTCAGACTGGAGTTTATGTGTCAGTGTGAGTATAAGTGGGGATTGGCCCCAGAGCCTTGCCACTGAGCCACATCCCCAACTCTTTTGTGTTTTATATTTTGACATAGGGTCTCCATAAGTTAGTCAGTTGTCAGGGCTGTGACTGGCCTGTGATTCTCCGGCCGCAGCCTCTTAGAGTGCACCATGTGCACCACCACACCAAGCAAAATTTTATTTGTGTCCTGGGGATTGAGCCGAGGACCTCAGAACTGCTCAGCCAGAACTGGATCGATGGGTCACAGCCACAGCCTTACCACCTTTTTGGATGTTGGTTATTTACTCACTTTCACGTTTCTGTTGAGCGTAGTTGACAAATACATTAAGGCGTACAACATTACATTTCAAGATACATGAACACTGAAAGATCACTATAGCCATGGGAGTCAGTGCTTCATGTACTTACAGCGAATCTTAATTTCCTACACTCAGGAACACTACTAGCACAAGCCAAGAGCTATCCTTAGACAAAAAGAAAAGTGTGCCAGCCTCTCACCACCTGAGACAGATTAAGTGCGTGCCATTCTATACGCGTTTGTGAGACTGCGCTACACAAATGCATTTGGGAGGTGCACACTGGTGGGCCACACGCCCACTCTCCTGTAACCCAGGTTGCCTGGCTGATACGACAGACACCCCTTCCCTGCAGGGAACTGAGCCGCCATCATGCCATCTGGCACTTGGTCTCAGCCAAAAGCCCGAGAAGCGATGGTCAAGGTGCTTTAGACCGCTGAGCCATCTCACTGGCACCCTTATTTATTTATTTATTTTTTTGTCTTTTTGAGACAGGGTTTCGCTATGCAGTTTAGGCTGATCTTGAGCTCACTTTTATAGCCCAGGCTGGTCTCAAACTCTCACTGATCCTCCTGCCTCAGCCTCCAAAGTGCTGGGATTACAGGCGTGTGCCACCATGCCCAGCATCTTTGAATTCTTAAAAATTTTATTTACAAAGAAATTATTTATGAGCCGGGTGTGGTGGCGCACACCTGTAATCCCAGCACTCAGGAGGCTGAGGCAGGAGGATTGGTGCAAGTTCGAGACCAGCCTGAACTGCACAGTGAGACCCTGTCTCAAAAAGACAAAAAAAAAAAAAAAAAAAAAAAAAAAAAAAAAGAAAAAAAAGAAAGAAAGAAATTATTTATGACTTATCAAGAGGAATAATGCAGAGAAAGAACACAAAACCCATATCCCAATTGCTATACCCTTCTTATTCAAACTATAAAAACATCTCAAATATATAGGCCATATAGTTATCCCTTCTTTTTAAAAAATTATTTACTTAGTATAGGGTCTCACTGTGCAGCTTATACTTGTAGTGATCTTCCGGTCTCAGCCTCCCCAGCACTGGGATTATAGGCATGCCTGGGGTTCTGGGGCCCCAGGGGTGGCTCAGTACGTGGTGTCAGAGACTGAACCCAGGTCCCTGTGCTTGCCTGGCAGGTGCTCAGATGGCTGAGCAATCTCCCCACCCTATCCCTTCTTTTTTGTTGTTGTTGTTTGATCTTTTTGAGACAGGATCTTGCTGTGTAGTTCAGGCTGGCCTTGAGCTCACTTTTGTAGCCCAGGCTGTTCTCGAACTCGCACTGATCCTCCTACCTCAGCCTTCCACCTGAGATTACAGGTGTGTACCAGCATGCCCAGCATAGCATCATTATTTTAAACTTGGAAACTTGCCAAACAAAGTACCAGCCAGACGTTGTGGTATGTGCTTCTAATCCCAGCAATCAGGAGACTGAGGCAGGAGGATCTTTGTATAGAACCACCAGAGGGGATAGGTCAGTTGAAATTTGTAGACTTTTTTTTTTTTTTTTTTTAAAAGCTATGTACTTTGGCCTTCAACTCATTATGGATTCCAGGCTGGGCTTGAACTCAGGGCAGTCCACCTGCTTCAGCCTCCCGAGTGTTGGGATTACAGGCATGTGCCACCACACGTGGCTGGGATAGTTTAAATGAAGCTGCGCCTTTTTAGCAAACAGTGAGCACAACGAATTCCACGTGAGCGCCCATGTGGTGCTGTGCTGAGATTCGGCCAGCCCTGTTCTTGGAAATAGATGAGACTCTGGCCAGGCACAGTCGTTTTCTGGGACAGTTATCTCTGGGGAAGAAACAGTTTGTTCTCTTCTTTCTTCCTAATATCTTGTTTACACCGTGATTGCTCAGGTTCCCTAGACAAACAGAACACACAAGATACGCGTGTGTGTGTACACATGTGTGTATGTATGGAGGTGGGGGTGAGGAGAGCAGAGGGAAGTTTGTTTTAAGGACCTTCCTCCCATGATTGAAGGCACCAGAGGTTTGAACTTGGCAGGGGAGGGCAGCAGTCTGCAAAATTCAGGCTGGGTTTGTATTCTACGGCCCCAAGGAGAATTCTTTCCCTGTATAGGAAACCATAGTCTGCAGTTAGGACCTTCAACAGATTGGGTGAGGCCCACCCTGGTACAGGAGCGATCGTACCTAAAAAGTACCTTCACAGCACATCTAGACTGTGTGTGTGTGTGTGTGTGTGTGTGTGTGTGTGTGTGTGTGTGTGGTGTATAACCAGGGATTGAATTCAGCCCCTTGGGCTTGCCACACAAGAGCTATTCTACTAAGCTATCTCCCCAGCCCCTGAAGTCCAACTCAACAAACAGCAGCACGCACACACTGGCCTTCCTCTTTGCGATCTCTCCTGTCCTCCTTGTCCCTCCAGTTGGAATTTGCAGCCAGGCCTGCTGTGCTGAGGGAAAGCCAGCTCTCTCCCTTTCCCCCAGAGGTGCTGCTGCGGATGCACTCTGTTGGGATCTGCGGCTCCGATGTCCACTACTGGCAGCATGGGCGGATCGGGGATTTCGTCGTGAAGAAGCCCATGGTGCTGGGACACGAAGCTGCGGGGACTGTCGTGAAAGTGGGGTCGTCGGTGAACCACCTGAAGCCAGGTCAGCAGTGCTTGCAGGGGTCGGCACATGTGCCTTTGCACAGGTGCTCCAGGGTGAGTGCAGGGTGAGGCCTCGCTGAGCCCTGGGGCAGCGGGGTGCGGGATGGGCTTGGGGGTGGCAGCCAGGCACATACCTGGGCACTGGCTCCCTGGGAGAGAGCAGCAAAGAGACAGGGAGACACCTGGGACCCAGGGCCCTGTGCTACAAAGCAACTTTCAATGCAGACTTTGACTTATGCACACAGAAGAGCGAGTGCTCCCCAGGGTTGTGGACTTCATTCCCCAAAAGGGCGGAATTATCAGTGCTGCCACAGTGCACTAAGTTCAGACTCAAGCTTTGCTCTGTGAGCCAGGGCACGATGGTCGGAGGTGACGCCAGGCCAGAGGGAGGCGTGGGTTGGCAGGAGGCACAGTCTGGTGTTGGGAAGCGATTGGCACATGGGGTTGGCAAGCTCAGAAGTTAAACGTGTGCCTCAGTTTGGGTTCCTAAAACAAGACGAGCTGGGCACTGGGGTACATGCCCCAAATCCCAGGACTCTAGGAGGCTGAGGCGGGAGGGATCACAAGTTTGAGCCGAGCCTGGAATACTTGGTGACTTAATGAGATCTGTCTTAAAGATTTAAAAAGGATGTTTGTCAGTGTGAAGATTCTGGGCTCATCCTGGCCTTAATTCATCATTCACAAACCTGAGAAGGGATTCCAGAGCTCTCCTACAGCCAGAAGTGCAGAGCTTTGGTCTTCTCTTAGGACCCATTTTCTAAGTATAAAATACAATACAGAGGGTCTCGCTTTCTCTCTCTCTCTCTCTCTCTCTCTCTCTCTCTCTCTCTCTCTCTCTCTCTGTCTCTCTCCATCTCCCTCTCTCTCTCATATTTGCTATAGGGTCTCACTATGCAGCTCAGTCTCCTCCTATCTCAGCCTCTCTAGTGCTAGGATTACACTTGTGCGCCACCATGGCCAGGCGGGCCCAGCATGGCATGTGGTGCCAGGGATCAGCGTGGGATTTTCTAAGTGTAAGTTCTGGGTCAGGGATATAGCTCAGTGGCACAGTGCCTGCCTGGCAAACTGGAGGTCCTGAGTTCAATTTCCAGTACCCCAAACCCCCCACATCCCACTAAGTATAATTTCTAATGCTGTGCTAATCAGAACAGATCAAATGAAAGACCAGAGGAACTCTGAAGGCAGCTTTGCTAGCTAGTGAACTGGGACACCCAGAGGTTCAAATCATCTGCCCCATTTTGAGATCACCAACCCCTTATATAGGTTTTTAGGAGGAAATACAAAAGGGCAGACAGCATACCATTCTATAGTTGGTTACACCAGTCTTTGTCACTAATTGCTAGGCAGAATTTAGTCTTACTATCGTATCCCCTGGGGAAGCATAAGGAGACTGGTGTCTGTGAGGCTGCAGCTCATTCCCTCTGGGCTAAGCAGAGCCTCCTGTCCCATTGGGAAGGAGAGAGACAGGTCTTGCTACCCTGGACCGGAGGCCGCGTTGGAGCTGCTGGCACAGGGCCGCACTCCGCTCTGGGAGGGCCTCAGCTGAGCGAGAGGTCAGAGCGAAGGGTAAGAGAAGCGGCACAGCCAGGTCCGAGGGCTTGTGCCCGGGGCCGGGGCTGCAGAGGGAGCTGTGCTGCGCAGAGCGTGCCGCTGGCCTGTTGCTCCCCCTTTTAGTTCCTGTACGTTCGTGGTGCGTACTGAATACATCCGCCACGGGAAATAGGTGTATGTGCGGTTCGCAGGTTGGTCCTTCCGACTTCCGCTTGCCCTCCACTCCCCTGTCCTGTCTCTTTCCCATCTCCTGTAGCCTTTCTACTTGTTTATATTTAATGTAAACCGATAGTCTAAGGTATGGAAACATATATCCTACCTATCTATGCTTTGAATTTGCAATAACACCAATTCTGAACATTATGGTTATTACATGTATTTATATTTTCATTACTGTTTTATTACTACAGTCATTACTCTTAATGAGTGATACTATTTGCCAGGACTCTACACTCTTCTTTGGGTGTTTTCAATACCAAGGAGAGTTTAGTGCAATACCAAGGAGAGTTTAGGTTCCTGGGCTCTGCCTTCTGTCTGCAGGGCAGGCTCCCAGCACCTGGCTGGGTGGTGGCCCAGATGAAGCGAGATGAGCAGTGCCTGCCTGCTGCCTGCCACACAGGGACCCTCAGGGACGGTGGTCTGAGTCCTTCGGCCAGCAGCGAGCTCTCTGGACTTGTGGCTCTATCTGCAGGAGGTGTGGCAGCTGGGTCACAGTCATCCAGGCTTGTCCCCTCCCCTGTGGGCCTTGCTGGTCTCCAGCATCCTGGCTCTGGGCTGCTGGAAGGGGAGGTTTCTCCTGCGTGCTGTGGGGTAGCCGCCTCAGCCAGGAAGGAGGGGCCACCGGGGCACTAAGGCCGTGCCCTGAGCCAGGGCTGTGCGTGACACTTCATAAAATGCATCTCAGTCGAGACACATTGCCGTGAAGCCTCCTCAGGATCCTCTTCTGCTCCTCAAGTGCTTCTATCCCATCATTTTCGCGCCTCTCTACAGTAGCTCTGAGGCCCTCCTTCTCGAGTGTCTTTCGCTGCCCTGTGCCAGCAGCCTCAGTGTCCTGAATCAACTCAAAATGCTTCCCTTTCAAGGTCATTTTGACTTTGGGAAGGAGCTGGGTGTTGCCCGGAAGCAGAGGCTTGGAGTGAGGTGGAGGGGGGCACATAAGGCTTTTCTGAGCCGCCTTCCCATTGGACGGGGCTGCGCAGCAGCGTTCACTGTGTTTCTGCTCACACCTCATAAAGACACCGAGGAAACAGGACTTCCACAGCTGCTTCACAAAGTGGTGAGGATGGTGGGGTGCGTGAGTTTAAGCAAGGGTGAGCATGGCTGGGGGACTTGTGGCCGTGTGTCTTGTTTAATATAATAAACTGAGTGTAATTGTACCCTGTGGGCTGCCCTGTGGCTAGCTAGTGCAGAGGGAGATCTAGTCCAGCGGTGACCTTGGTGTGTAGCCGATTCCCTTTCCCATCAGCCTGGAGCCAGGACTGTCCAGGGCCAGCTCCCAGGGCTGGACCTCTGCACACCCAACCTGGGCACAGACTGTGGAGCGCCTTTAACTTGCTGTGTTCCAGGGCAGATGTTAGCTATGACCACAGTGTCCTGTGGTTTCCTTTCCTCCAATTTAAACTTTTTGTGTTTAGCAATAGGAATGTGTCTAGCACAGTCTTTATTATGGGGAAATAAATATGCAGCACACAATGCACCTCAAGCGGTTATTGTCCCACAGGAGGAGGCGAGACACTCATGAAAACACTCACAAGCATGGGGTGTGCTGGTGCACACCTGTAATCCCAGCTCTCGGAAGGCTGGGCAGGATGATTGCTGTTTCAAGGCCAACCTGGATTTCACAGTGAGCTCAAGGCCAGCCTGAGCTGCCCATTGAGACCCTGCTTCACGAAAACAGAAACAGGACTGGAGAGATAGCTTAGTGGACATAAACACCTGCTTTGGCAAGCAGAGACCAGGGATTGAACCCTGGTCCCACATGCTATGCCAGCCCTCCTCCCCTCCTGGGGCATGCTGAGCCAGCACCAAGTCTGGACATGGTGATGCACTGTAATTGCAGTGCGGGGGAGGCTGAAAACAGGAGGATCACCATGAGTCTGATCTGTGTAGCAAGACCCTGTACCACATACACAATTGAAAAAAAAGAATACCCAAAGGGCGAGAAACCATTTTCTGACTAGCAGGGTGAGAGATAAGCTGTCTGTGGTGAGCTCACACCACAGAGGATCATCCAGCTACAAAATGGAGTAAACTGTCGACACAGAGATGGGTTGGGCTGAAAAGTAATCTCCTGATTAAAGGAATGCTGAGGGTACACACTGAGGAACCGCATTTCTGTGCTGCTCTGGAACAAGCAGTACTAATCGGTGGTGGATAAGATCAGTATATTGCTTGCAGGGACCAGCAAGATGGTTCAGTGGTCTCAAGCGGCTGCTTAGGAAAGCTTCGCCGACTGCAGGGATCTCGGTTTGATCCCCGGCACCACATGCTGCACCAGCCCCACCCCCAGGGCAGGCTGAGCTGGCCATAATACAGTATATATATTGCTTTCCCTGGGAGTGGGGTGGCAATCTACTGGGAAGGGACACAAGGCATCAGTCGGCTGTCTCCTCTCCTCCTTCCCTCCCTCTTCTTCCTCCCTCCCCTTTTAACCTCCCCCACTTTCTTACAAGACAAGGTCTCACTATGTAGTCCAGGCTGACCTCAAGCTCACAGTGTACCCTACATTGGCCTGGAACTCATGGTGATCTTCCTGCCTCAGCCTCCTGAGTACTGAGATTACAGGTGTGTGCCCCCGTCCTCCACCAGAGAGTGAGGTTTCTGAGGCAGTGGTAGTGTAGTGTTCTGTGTCTTAATGGGGATTTTCATGATATAGGTGAATTTGTTTATAAGCATTAATGTAATGATCCACTTGACACATTCCATTCTAATCAACATTTTAATTTTAAAAAGAACAAGTAGCCGGGCGTGGTAGCTCATGCCTGTAATCCGAGCATTCGGGAGGCTGAGGCAGGAGGATTGGTGCAAGTTCAAGACCAGCCTGGCTACAAAAGTGAGCGCAAGGCCAGCCTGAACTGCATAGCAAGACCCTGTCTCAAAAAGACTAAAAAGAAAAAAGAAGAAGAAGAAGAAAAAAAGAACAAGTAAATATTGGACTGTAATAAATGGATATGCAGGCTGAAGTTTTATTTATTGGCTTTATTTATTTTTGAGATAGATGGAGTCTCACCACATCCAGGCTGGCCTTGAACTTTCTGTGCAGTCCCAGCTGGCCTCAAACTCAGTCCTCTTGCTTCAGCCTCCCAGATGTTGTGGGCTGGCCTTTAAGGGTACAGTGTACTGCGGTCTGTGTCCTTCTCTGAGAGGCACCAGAAAATGAGGGATTACTGGTGGCACAAGAGGGGTGCAGGCAGAAAGGGGTGGCCTGCAGACAGAGTTGAGACACAACACACAGGACTTAGTGATCCTCGAAGAGTCGGGGTGCTCCCTGTACCATTCTTGGGGCTTTGGTGTGCTTCTGAAATTCTTCATAATAAAAAGTCAGGAAAGCAAGAATCTAAAGAGAGATTCTGGGCTGGGTTTCCCATAGGGCAGAGTGCACCCTGTGAGAGATCCATTCCCGTTTATCCAGTACCTGCCTCTCCTCTGTACCAGGCCTGGCCCTCGGCAGGACTTTGGCCTGGGTAGTTTTGCTAACTGGGAACTGCTGGACACTTGTCTATTGTTTAAATATAAACAAGCCGGGCGTGGTGGCTCACGCCTGTAATCCCAGCACTTGGGAGGCTGAGGCAGGAGGATTGGTGCGAGTTCGAGACCAGCCTGGACTA
>PVJA010027529.1:0-28311 GCA_004027025.1 Myocastor coypus | reverse complement strand
GGTCTCGCTATGCAGTTGAGGCTGGCCTTGAGCTCACTTTTGTAGCCCAGGCTGGTCTCGAACTCGCACCAATCCTCCTGCCTCAGCCTCCCAAGTGCTGGGATTACAGGCGTGAGCCACCACGCCCGGCAATGGGTGGTAATTTCAAGAGGTATACTTCCCACCTTGGACCAGTTTCATTTTCTAAGTTTTCTTTCTTTTTTTTTTTTGTCTTTTTGAGACAGGGTCTCGCTATGCAGTTGAGGCTGGCCTTGAGCTCACTTTTGTAGCCCAGGCTGGTCTCGAACTCCCACCAATCCTCCTGCCTCAGCCTTCCAAGTGCTGGGATTACAGGGGTGCGCCACCACGTCCAGCTTCATTTTCTAAGTTTTTTAAAACAAACATTACCTTTGCAATAATATTTAAATATAGTTTTTAAAACTGCAGGATTCTGATCTCGGTTGTGTCAAAAAATATATATGTAGCTGGAAATGCGCTAAATTGTTAAGAGGGAATATGTATAATAGTGAATATGAGTGTTAGTGTTCTTTTATACTTTTTTCAAATTTCCTTTTATTAAAAACAACAAATCTTTGTTTAAAGAAATTGAAAATAAACTGAGGAGATAGCTTGGTCATCTAAGCAACTGAAGGGCAGCACAAGAACTCAGGATGGATCCCCAGTACCACATGCTGTGGCAGCCCTGCACAGTGTCAGCCACTGAAACCAGGCATGGTGGCACATGCCTATAATGCCAGCACTGCGGAGGCTGAAACAGGAGGATCACTAGGAGTCTGAGCTGCATAGCAAGACCCTTAAGTCAATATTTGGAATTAACAGGGAAAGAAACCTTGGTGATTGCTTTACATAAATTAGACATTTACATAATTAATAATTGTGTGATATTTATTTTATTTTCATTTTTAAGAGCCATAACAGGTTCTTTTTTTTTTTTTTTTATAGCAGGTTCTTAAAATTTTTGAAAAACATAAAGGTACAAAGATATAAAGCAAGTAAAATTGCACTTGTACTCTCAGTAACCATAGACTATAGGTAACTGTCTCTAAGTTTCCCAGGTTCAATGAATTCACAGTCCTCCTGCTTTCAGCCTCCCAAACTACTGGGAGTATAGACATGAACCATCATCCCTCTCTATTATTTTGATTCTTAAGTTATATGTGCTACATATGAATGTGTTCAAAGGTATTATAAACTAACATCCTAGCCGTGACTTCAGTGTAATAGACTTCTTCTGGAAGCATTCTATATTTTCTGGATTCTATAGAGAAATGTGAAAATATTTTCAGAGGAAAATATTTTTAAAGACATTCTAAGTGCTTTGGTCCAAGTTTTAATATTCTTGCAGATTAATTAAAGAGGTTATTTAATAATTTTATAGATTAGTAGTAATTATAGAAATAAGTTATAATAGCTGAAAATAAATGACTTCAGTTAAGTATAAAATTGTACATTATAGAATATAAGGGGAATAGCATTAGGTTGTCAAACTAAAAGAATAATGATAAAGAAAATGACTTTGAACTGAGTCTTGAAATGTGTGATTTCTGTTCAAGTTAGTGAGTTTTTATTTTCCACAGGACACCACAGATGAAAGCATATATCTGGGAACAGACAGGATAGAATATGGAGAACAATGTCAAAACTAAATTTAATCATTATGGGGATGTTCTCTTCAGCCCATCGGTCTCTGTCTCTGTCACTTGTCCTTAAAGAGCAGATAGAAAAAAATTACCAAGTTTCTCAGTGTTTCAGTGCTAATTGTAATGTATATTATCTGAAAAATTACCTTTTCAGAAAATATCTTCATAGTAGAAATTATAGTCAGTATTTTAATACAATACTGAATAGTGGTTACTAATAGACTTCTTTTAATTAATTTCATTATTTTATAGGGCTTTTGCCAAGATGGCCTCAGCTCCTGCCAACTACGGTAACACTACCACTAAACCAATGGGGTAAGTGTCTTTAATAATATCATACTCAAAACTTTAGATTTTTGTGTTTCTAAAATATCAAATTCTAACACTGATTGCAGGACATTTTCATGATGTACAGAAAAAAATGCCAGTATGCTTCACCTTAGATGATTGAAAATTTCTTTAAACTGTATGGTTATGTCTTACATGATATGAAACACTGGCTTCATATGCTTTGTTCTTTTTTATTTTATGTATTTGGTACAGGGTCTACAGGGTCTCACTATGTAGATCAGACTCAGTGATTCTCCTGTTTTCAGCCTCCCAAGCACAGGGACTTCCCAGTCTCCCGTTGCCTTCTCAGTTCACCCCATGGGCAGGGCCAGCATGGCAAGCAGGGGTTCGAACCCCAGCCACTGCGCTCTACCTAAGCAGGTGCTTTAGTCTACTGAGCTATCTGGCCAGCCTGCCTTGTTCTTAGCATGTGAACAGTTTTCATTTTCTAAAAATATATAAAGGTTAAAACTTTTTATGTTAGTGCTGATAACTAATGTGGACTTAGGCTAAACACTCAGATCTATCTGCAGCACAAATCAATGCTTGGGCCAATCAGTGGCTGCGATATCCCCAGGGCTGGGGGTGACTTTTTATTCCAGAGAATCTTACAAAGTTCATATGATTTTTCAAAGACTCTGGTAATTCAGACTTTCTTTTTGGTACTCTGCAAGTTTTAAATTTCTGGTGCTTTTTAGAGTTAGAATGAATTATGAAGCCCAGAAGAAGACAGTTTTATGCTAGCCCCACATTAATGAAACCGTTTGCAGAGACTAAGGCCTGAGAACCTTTGTCAAGTGCTAGACAGAATAGAGCAGCTGACCTCAGCTTCAGATAGTGCTGTGCGAGTGCACACCCTGCAGGGTACCTGGTGAATGGCATGGCCCCAGGGCTGTGCTTCCCAAAGATGTTACTTTCTCTTCTACTAATGAAGAATTTGCATGCTGTCCCTCTCATTTCAGGGTAAGTAAGGACAAAGTAAGTCAGAGGAGAATATTTTTGGAAAATAATTTCCATGTATTTTAACAGTGTAGATTTTGCAATTTCATGTCTTAAAATTTTATGAAATATTTAAATAAATACTTTCCCACATTTTATGTAATATTTTAGTTGGGAATAGTAATAGAAACTGATATGAGAAAATTTTGGATGATTTGAAGGCTATCTTCACTTTCTAATATCAATGAAGAATTGCTGTTCTGTGTCACAAAAGCATCCCTTGGTTCATATTAGCACCTTTTTTATCTCTAAGGTAAACCCAGCATAGCAAGTCTTCTTTTGGAATTCTTTTTCTGGTTAAAATTTCAGATTAAAAATTCTTCAGAATTGAGGCACAGGCCGGGCGTGGTGGCTCACGCCTGTAATCCCAGCACTTGGGAGGCTGAGGCAGGAGGATCGCTGCAAGTTCGAGACCAGCCTGGGCTACAAAAGTGAGCTCAAAGCCAGCCTGAACTGCACAGTGAGACCCTGTCTCAAAAAGCCAAAAAAAAAAAAAAAGAATTGAGGCACACTTCATTATACGATGCTTCATTTTTTTAAATCTTATTTATTTATCTGTCTAGTTGGTACAGGGTCTCGCTACTCATCAGACTCTTACTGATTCTCCTGTCTGAGCCACCCTAAGCACTGGGATTACAGACACATGCCACTGTGCCTGGTTTTGGTGGCTGGCATGATGCAGGACCAACATAGTGTGAAGTACTGAGGAATGAACCTGAGTCCTTGTGCTTGTCAGGCTGGCACTTAGACCACTGAGTTATCTCTTCGGTCCTGTGCTTCCTATGTTTATATGATTTTATTTATAGAGAGGGCAGATGGTATACAAGACAGGATTAAATCCAATTGCTAGGATAACAGAGAACCCACCTGCAGTTGACCTGTTCCTAATATTAACAGCCATATATATTTTGATATGTTTAAACTCCTATAGCAACTTATTGAATTACAGCTTTTAATTATATTATTCTAGTATAAGGCAATCAAAGGCATGGAGTTCTCAAATTATAATTTACTTAAAATTTACCCCTTAGCGGCCCGGTGGGATGGCTCAGCGGTCTAAAGCTCCTGCTTAGGAAAGCTTGGGCGGCTTCAGGAACCGCGGTTCGATCCCCGGCACCACATGCTGCTCCAGCCCTGCCCTCGGGGCGGGCTGAGCCGGCCATTAAAAATAAATAAATAAATAAATAAAAATAAATAAAATTTACCCCTTAAACTACACATATATAACTATATACATGTATATATATATATATATATATATATATATATATATATATATCTGTTAGTCAGGTTGTTATTATTTTGTTATTTTAATTGATATCCCAAGAAGAAATTCTCAAGATCCTTTTGTTGAGTGAAAACAGAGGTAACAGGTACCATACTCATCAGCACCAGGTGAATAGTTAAACCACAAATGGAAGAAGCAATGTGTACTTAGTGCTGTCCTCCTTCTCTTTTGTCTCTCCTAGTCTCTTATCACGAGTCATGAATACAGGGTCACAGTTTGTCATGGAGGGAGTGAAGAACCTTGTATTGAAACAGCAAGTAAGTGCACGTTTTAGAAAACATGCTAGTAACTTCTGTACAAAAACATTGACGGGCTGGCAGCTGAGTTAGAGCAATTTCTAGGCATACTCAAATAACGAATATTAGAAATAAAGTAACATATCCTTCATTGTTGTAAGGAGTATTGTTATATGGCTATGCAGAGTTCCATAATTTTATGCTTTTTTAAAAAAGATTTCTTGGGGGCCCAGCAGGATGGCTCAGTGGTCTAAAGCACCTGCTTAGGAAAGTTTGGGCGGCTGCAGGGACTGCGGTTTGATCCCCGGCACCACATGCTGCGCCATCCCTGCCCTCAGGGCAGGCTGAGCCAGCCATAAAAATAAATAAATAAACAAACAAAAGTTCTGAAACAAGAAAAAATAAATAAATAAATAAATAAGATTTCTTCAGTTGGATTTTACTATCATGTTTATGTAAGTACATTATGTGAAAAACAATTTAACCTATTTAGAATAAGGAGTTACTATGAAATGAATATTATTTGTTATAGCATATATAAAGGATATTAATATGCTAATGAACTTCATAGTCTAAAGTGCTCTGTGTATTGGAATAAATCAGCTGTTTTTAGGTAAAAGAAAACCTATATAGAACAATGAATTGATTTCATATTTCATTTTTCCTTAGTTTTACATGCAAGACATTTTTAAATGAATTTTGTGTTTCTGTGGTTTTTTGATTACTGATGTATAGATATTCTGCTTCAAGTCATGTTGCTTTGGTTCCTTTTCAAAAGGAGATATATTATTTCATATAATAGTCTGTAATGAGATGGCTTTTAAAAGCTAAAGAGGGTTAATCAGTTATCAAAGTCTGAATATTACATTTTCAGAAAAAGTGAGATTTTTTTCTCTTTCTCTGAACTTCCTCTACAGAATTTCTTTTTTTTTTTTTTTTGTCTTTTTGAGACAGGGTCTCGCTATGCAGCTCAGGCTAGCCTTGAGCTCACTTTTGTAGCCCAGGCTGGTCTCCAACTTGCACCGATCCTCCTGGCTCAGCCTCCCAAGTGCTGGGATTACAGGCATGAGCCACCACGCCTGGCTATGAACTTCCTCTACAGTTTACCTTGTTTTTATACTATTTTATATATACATTCTTTCCATTTTACTACTTTCAGATAGATTCTTTCAGTACAAACAATTTTCCTCTATTTTTGGATTTTCCATAGCACTTTGCCTAAAAGGAGGTTTCTGGTACACAGGGTTGTGCCATGTATCTGTGATCCCAGCACTCAGGAGCTGAGGCAGGATTGCTACCAGTTGAAAACCACTCTATGCTATCTTGTGAGTGAAAGGCCAGCCTAAACTATGTAGTGAAACCTTGCCTCAAAAAACAAAAGTAAATAAGCAAAAAATTAGGTTTCTAGTTTTTTTGTTTGTTTGTTTTTTGGTTTTTTTTTGTTTGTTTGTTTGTTTTGAGACAGGGTCTCGCTATACAGTTCGGGCTGGCCTTGAGCTCATTTTTATAGCCCAGGCTGGTCTCGAGCTCACACCAATCCTCCTGCCTCAGCCTCCTGAATGCTGGGATTACAAGCGTGTGCCACCATGCCCGGCTAGGTTTCTAGTTTTAAACCAGATTTTCTATTCAAATATTTTATTTGAGTATTAAGTAAATAACATTGTCATAAAACACCAGAATAAAATAGTGAAAATGCCTATATTTTTTACAGTTAGCAGGGTGTGGTTACTTTCCAAATTTTCTCTTCTAATAAATTGAGATTATATTATCTCCTGAGTACTTGGGGAACACATTTTAGCCTCATTATGATTGCTAGAAATTATTGTTGGCACTTTCCATTCTGGCTTTCTTGGTAAAGAGCTACTTCAAAGTAATTTATTATTTTGACCAATATACAGTCCTCTAATGGTCTATTATTAAATATTTTCTTATACTAATACACAAGTTTTATTTATAGTTCATAAAGTATAAAAACAAATTAACCTTTCTGACCTCAAATCCTGTTGTTCTTCTTAACATTGTAAATGCTACTGTCGTTAACATAGGCAGTTGCTTTTATTATAAGAGTAAAATTCGAAATCACCTGCCATTACCAGATGACATTTCCGTACCATCTTATTTGGAACAAGATCTTGCCAATTTAATTATTCCCAGTAGTATTACCGAAGTACCCTTCAGAAAACAGTCCTTTTTCAGCAAATATTTAAAGCCACAGAAATCCAGTTTTTGAAGTTATGTTACCCTAATACTCAAATATTCAGAGGTACTGTCTTGAGAGTCCAGAGCATTTGAGCACTAAGAGGTAAGACATACCAAAGTAGAGACTGCTAAAAATCAGTTCTTTTTCATACTTGGAATATTATGAGTAACTTGTGCCTCTTAAACCTATTAAAATTATTTTGTATTATTTTAACTGCTTAACCATTGTAAACTGTACATAAACAAAAATAGAGTTAGCCATGTCCAATTTTCTAGATCACTTACAAGGCTTTTAATACTTTATTTTATGGGCAGCATAAGTTTTATGCATCACACATATCAACTATCACATAAAACCAGTTTCATGATATTCACAGATTTTAAGTGTATTTGTGTAAGGATAACTACAAAATGTGATGATAAATACTGTAATACAAAATTTCACGATTTAGAAGTCTGTTTCACTTGTTTGCCAGAACAATTTCCTTTAAAAATGAATTAGCAACACATAAATTGTTAGTAAAAATCTATAGTTAAAGAGATATAAAGATATTGCTGTGTATGATCCTTATTTAAAATGGATTTAATTAAGCAAGAAAACTAAAAAAAATTGTGCAATAAGAAATTTTAACATTAAATGTTGAGCTATATAGTAATCATTTTGTAATGTAATAGGTATTAAAATATGATATTGTATAGTCTAAATGTATCATTTTTATTTGTAAATCATGACCTTGCTAAACCTGAGGAAAAACAGTGTTAGTTATCTTAGTATGGTAATAGTGTTATGGGTTTCTTTTGAAAAGTTCTTGGTATATTGAGAATACAAGGTGAGATATTTAAGGCTTAATAATGACTTTATAGTGTTTTAGAATATCTAGGGGAACCAGGGATAACCATGCCTGTAATCCCAGCTTTTGAGAGACTGAGGCAGAAGAATTGCCAGGCGTTTGAAGACAACTTGGGCTACACAATGAGTTCAGGGCCAGCCAGAAGTATATTTTAAGACCTTATTTCAAAAATGAAGGGCCAGTCAGATAGCTCACAGATTAAAGCACCTGCTTAGGCAGAACTAAGGGCCTCGGTTCAATCCCCGACACCACAAGCCCTGCCAGCCCCACCCCCAGGGCACACTGAGACTGGTGAATAGAAACTGGGTGTGGTGGCTTGTGTCTGTCATCCCAGTGCTTGGGAGGCTGAAAACAGGAAACTCAGTAGGAGTCTGATCTCCATAGTGAGACCTTATAGACCTTGTACTAAATAAATTAAAAAACAAAACAAAAAAAACAGAAACAGGTTATAGATAAAAGTATAGGCAAAATAAGATTTTGTAGCTGGGAAGATAGCTCAGTAGAATAAGTGCTTGCCTAGCAAGTGCAGGATTCTAAGTTCAGTCCCTGGTACTGCCCAAAAAAAAGATTTTGTAGGATTTACTAATTGTTGATAGAGTCATAGATGCGTTTTATTTCATCCATGTAATTTGATTTTATTGCCATTTCATGCTGTGATCTTGAAGAGGAAATACACTTTATGTATTTTATGATTTGATAATCTGTAATGAGTTATACTCACTATAGATACTCATCTGGCTTATAATATTTAAAATGTGGTAAGAAAGGACCCATCTCATCCCTCCTCGTATCTTTATTTCACTGCCAGCATCCCACCTTCCTATCGCTGATGTGTAGTCCCCAGCCCCATGTGTGTCCAGTGTGTATGCTCCTGTCTTGACCTGCACTAGGCTATCAGCAGCCCATTGGACAAGCATCGTCCTCAAGGGAAGCCATGTAGTTCTGGTTCACACTCTGGGCTCTAACGACCAGGATGGCAGCAGTCCTTGTCCCACTTCTATTTCTACCATCAGAGTCAAAGTAACATCCTACAGTCCCAAGAGTACAATGGGAAAGTTAGAGTCCCCAGAGAGAAGTTGGCAGTGAAGTCAACAAGGAGAATTGTAGGGGGCTATGTTTGGCTATAGAACTGTACTGCATTTGTTAAGTTGTCTTTTTTTTTTTTTTTTTTTTAACAAGTACTCCACTTGAGGTAAAGTTAACATTGAGACAGAGTTTCGCTATGCAGATCTGCCTGGCCTAGAGCTCACTTGATAGCCAGGCTGTCCTCAAACTCACAATGACCCTCCTGCCTCAGCTTCCCAAAGTTCTGGGATTATAGGTGTGCACCACCACACTCAGCAGCTCATTTTTTTATTATAAATATGTTTAGTACAGAGTCTGCAGGGTCTCACTACACAGGTTAGACTCAGCGATCCTCCTTTCAGCCTCTAGAGCCCTGGGATTACAGGTGTGTGCCACCATACCCAGTCTCAATCCTGTCTCAGTGCATATGCGGGTGGAGCCAACACAGCACACTGGGGATCAAGCCCTGATCCCCTTGTCTGCCTAAGCAGGCTCTTTAATCCACTGAGCTATCTGTCCAATCCAGTTAACATTGTTTTGGTCTGAATTTTTTCAGTGACTTATCATAAAACATAACTAAGGTCATAAAAGCAGTTAGGCTTTGGGAAAATATAATTCTCAGTTTATTTTTCCAGATAAACTTCTGGTTCTTATATTTGAACATCTAATGTGTATAGGACCCTCAAGTTTATATCTCATTGGTTATCTACTAATAAAAACATGGGTACTGAATAGTACAGTAATGTCCATTTTGCTTCCAAATTGCAATTTCCAAAAACAAAGAAAGGGTTGGGGAGATAGCTCAGTAGAGTAAGCACTTGCCTGGCACCCACAGGGTCCTGAGTTCAATCCCCAGTATCACAAAAAAAAAAAAAAAAAAAAACGGAGGTGGAGGGGATTTTTGAAGCAGTCAGTTTTTAATTTGCCTAAATTTCATTTAATGTCTTTTACTGAGGTACACAAAGATTTTGTGTTTCTAAAGACAAATACTAGATTTTTCCATTGGTAAAAAAAGAATTCCCAAGAAAATTTAAAAAAAAAAAAAAAAAGTAAAATTTAAAAAAAAAAAAAAAAAATTGACATTTGAAAAAAAAAAAAAAAGAATTCCATGTTTTTGTTTGAATATTTTCAAGTTCTCATTGTGTGAGGTGCTTCAATCCAGTTTTTTAATCAATAAAAATTGATTAACCTCAGTTATAAAGTTTTCTCAATACATAATTAAATTTTAAAGTTATTAACTCAAGCCTTCATTCAAGCAAGAACAGCAAGTAGTATCAGTTTATGGCAAAGCTCAGAGTTTTCTCTATTTATTCATTCATTCATTCATTTATTTATTATTTTAGGGAAGGTACAAGGCCTCACTACTAGATCAGACTCATGGTGATCCGCCTATTTACACCCTCTCATGAGCTGGGCTTTCAGGCACACACTACCACTAGTCTCAATTGCTGCCTCAGCATGCCCTGCAGGCCCAGGGATTGAACCTCTATCCCCTGCACCTGCTTGCAGGTGCTTTAATCTGCGGAGCTACTTGACTAGCCATCAGAGTTGTTTTCTTAAGTACACTTTCTTATGCCTTTAACTACATCCATCATTTCCTTTATTAATCTATGACAGTGTGTCACAGAAACTGCGTGGAAAATTCCATGGTATAGTGGTATTAAATCCTTTCAGATGATTGTAAGGGACAGGCAAAAAACATAATAAAGGATTACTTCCTGGTTCTTGAATTTTTGAACAATTTCATTTAAAATTTTTCTCAGGCCAGGGAGATAACAAGCACCTGCCTGGCAAGTGCAGGGTCCTAAGTTCAATCCCTGGTACCCGAAAAATAAAATAAAATAAAAATTAAAGAAACATTTCTCAAGTTAATGACATAATCATTGCCAGACTTGTCATCAGACTTAGCAAAAGACAAAGGAAAATTAGACTATAACTTTTAAGAAAATCTCATTTTTATACCAACTGAAGATTTATCATAAAATATTGGTTAAGTGTCCCAATTTTGAATTATTTTCACAAGTACAGTGGAAGTAATCTAATGTATGATTAGATTTATCATTACATAAAATCTTTTTTAATTTTTCTACATAAATAGCTCTAATAGTGTAATTCAGAAAGCCAGTGTGGATGAGTAGATATAAAATTTTCAACTGTAGTAAAATTCTATAATAGAAAGACTTTATGTCTATAATGTTGCAAAATAGTTCATCATCTCTTCCTGGTAGTACTTGGGAGAAATTCATAATGGTAGTTTTCTCTGTTGGATAAAGCATTTTTATACATTTTAATCTATATCCTGTTGTTCTTTAGAGAAATTTATAGATTAGATTTATTCTCAAATGAACAAAATCTTATTTGAAACAAAACAAAAGGTAAAATTTTCAGCTCTCTTTTTATTTTAAATCTAAAGATTATTCAGAGCTGGACGTGGTGATTTCCACCTATAACCAGCAGTTCGGAGTCTGAGGCAGGACGATTGTTGCAAGTTCTAAAGCAGCAGGGACTGCAAAACGAGCTTGAGGCCATATTGAGCTGCATCGAGAGACTTTTTCTCAAAAACATGATGGATGGATGGATGGATGGATGGATGGATGGATGGATAGATGGATGATATTTAGGAAGTATATTCAGTGCTTCTACTTATATTTAAAATTTTCTAGCCAACACTGATATCAGAGAATAACTAGCCTTAATTTTAATTTTCTTTTTCTTAAAGGTTTTTACTTAACTAATCTAGTAAAAGAGGAAAATCCCTAATTTCTGTGTGGGGAAAGCAGCATTCTCTTTATGTCTATATGACATAAGAAAATGAAAGTCCTTGTGAAATAGCAGTGTGCTAGCTAACATTTTTTGTAATAATTACATTTAGCAGTGTTACTTTTGTTATATGAAGTCTTGAATAGGTACCAAAAAAACCCTGTTATTGCCAGAACATCTTGTACAATTCACAGAGGAAATATAGTTTGAAATAGGCACAATACTGTCCCAGTAGACATACATTTTGAATCGACATAATAATAGTCATGTAACAAATGTTCTGTTTTCCATGCTTTATATTTTAGAAAAATGGTAGAACTTGAATCTGATCTCATGCTTCTCACAAATGTTAACAGTTACTGGATTTTTAAAGAAAACTTCTAGTTCATAGAAAGAAAAATTTTGTTATAAACAGTGGGATTCTTCATTAAGGCAAAAAGTCATATAAAAATAAGCATCCTAAGGGCCTGCCAAATAGTTCAGTGGGTTAAAGAACCTGCAAGCGGGCACAGGGGCCAGGGATTGATCTGCAGGCCTGCTGTGCCGGCCCCACCCCTGGGGGGCACTAAGATGGCAATTTAGACTGGGCATGGTGGCGCATGCCTGTAATTCCAGCTCTTGGGAGGCTATAAACTGGCGGATCACTACAAGTCTGATCTAATAGTGAGACCCTGAGCACCCTGTAGACCCTGCCCTAAAATACAAAAAAAAAAAAGCATCCTACAAAGCAAAAAGCCAAAACATTTATTTCTAGTAAAACCTGAATATTGAAAGCAGATGTTTATTGTACTTGGGAAATTTGAGTGTCTGTGACATTGTACTATTCACAGAATATGTAATCTTAGAGTATGTATAATTGAAAGATAAGCATACTTAACTATATAATAGATTGTTGTGTTAGTAGGAAGGAGCTTTGGTTTGTATTTAATAACATGCTAATCTCTTGCACAGAATCTTCCTGTTACCCGTATTTTAGACAATCTCATGGAGATGAAGTCAAACCCTGTGAGTAGCATTTTACCTTGAGCTTGTAAATCAATGTGTTAAACTGATATGAAAAATGATAAAATTATATTTAATTTATTGTAATCTTAATGGAATACTTCAGAGAAAGGAAAGAGCACACGTTTTCAGAGAGCCTTTTTTAACCATTATCACAGATAACTGGGAATTGGTTTTCTCAACTGTCAGAACAATTATGTCCAGTTCTCATCCACTTTAAATGTAGATTACATCCTGTATTTGTAATTAAATGTAAAATATCCTGATGCCTAAGTTTCTATAAATGAAAAATAGTCTTCTTATTTAGTGCATTGTAACAATGACTATTCTTATTTTAAGAAAATTAAATTAGAGGAACACATAAAATAATTTTAAGTGATTATATTCGGATAGTAAATTCTCTTGGCCTGAAGATAATAAATTACAAATTAAATTAGAGGAACACATAAAATAATTTTAAGTGAATATATTCGGATAGTAAATTCTCTTGGCCTGAAGATAATAAATTACAACAAATTGTTTGCTGAATAAAATGATGAATATTTTTAACATTTACTTAAAGAATGGGTTTCCAAGTTGTCTTTTGACAACTGAAAGGAACATAAAAATCCTCACAATCTGTTTCATCAAAAGAACTACCACATTACTATGGCAACCAACAGGTGCTTATATTCATAAGAGTCTGAAATCAAGAAAAGCATCATGACCCTACCCCATCAAAGCCCTAGTTTGAGTTGATGTGAATGAATCACCCTAAACTTGGCAGTGAGGGCTTCCTGTTCCAGACCTACAAGAAAGATTAATGTGACATTTTTGGTAATTGATAAACTATAATTATAATAAGAAATTAACAAAAGCAGATTTTAAAGTTGATTCATAAGAAAATGAAGATATAATAAAACTTCCCTTAAAAGGCCAATTGGTAATACAAAAGGAATGGAACAGTTATGTGCACTGAAAAGCTAACAAGGCCCATGTGCTTCCCATTTGAGGATCAGAATAAACATGGTGGTAGTTAATAAAATAATGAACTTTGTCACTCTGTCCTAGAATGTAGGAAGAGGAGATTCTCCTAGAAAAAACTCAGAAAAGTATAAATTTATTATTAGTTGTCTTAAAAGAGTATAGCTTCATAAAAAGAAGTAAATTTTTGAACATTATCCCAAACAGTAAGGTTAAAAGTATAAATAAACGCAAAATTTATCCAGATGCCAAACACACAAGGGTTTAATGTTGGTTAACTTGAGTTACAGTCCTTCCACTTGATGTTGAGATGAAGAGTAAGGCAAGAGCGGTAGCTAGCATTTATTGTGTACTTGGTACGTGCCTAGAATCACCTAAAGCATTTTTAATGTTATCTCATACAATTTTCAATAGACCCTTCCAATGAAATACTATGATTATGACTCATGGATGAGGGGACTGAAGCACAACTAAAATCAATTAATTTGCTTGCGGTCAAATAGAAAATTATATCACATTTTTTGATTTTTCCTAATTGACTAGATTAAGGTTAAGATAAAGTATCAAATCAGTTTCATTTTGCCTTGTAAGTGTGCCCAAAAGTGGTGGTAGTTCCCTGGAGCCAATGTGGTTCCTTCAGGGATTCTGACACTACATTGGGTTTACTGAGACTGCTGTGGAAGATCAAAGTAGCTACCACTGGGTGCAGGTCAAAATAGTAGATACCTAGATATCATGTTTGTTATTTACCAGGTTTTGGATAGACCATTCATATGCTAGGAGTGAAAAATGAGTTCTTTGGCTGATTCTACCATAGAAGGAGAAGAGGAAAGAGTTTGCAAAGTACTTATTTCAAGTAGTAGAGCAGGATTTTCCAACTCCTTTAATATCAGGACATTTCAGAGAACCCCAATCCAATTTATTAGGTATTCTGTATGGTCAATAAAATTATGGGCTTATAAAGATAGATCTGTGGATCAAAATACTTAAATAACTGTTCTCAGGTGTTTTTTGAAAAGCATGGTGATTAAGAGCTTGGGCATAAAAGTTAGACTGCCAAGGTTTTCAAGTACTGGACTTCCATATGTAGTATGTGGCCATAGCAAAATTACATGGTCTCTTGGTTCCCCAAATTTGCCCAACTGAAAAATGTGAGTAACAGAAGTAACTACCTGAAAGAGTAGAGATTGAGTAATTTCATGTAAAGCAATTAAGCTTTAGCACATAGTAAGTACTCATTAAATTTTAGGGTTGGTGACTATACACTCTGCAAAATTGATTCATCAGCATGATATAATATGTCAGACCATGACCCTCTTGGAGAAATTCCATAATCATTTTAAAGTCTGCTTCTTTTTTTAAATAGGAAACTGATGACTATCGATATTTTGATCCTAAAATGCTGCGGGGCAATGACAGGTAAGGAGCTTTAATCTGGACATGATTTGTTGTGGGATTTCTCCCTGGAATGACATGATTGATTAGACTTTTTTTATTGCAAAGCAATACTGGTTATTACTACCAATTCAAACTACATAGAAAATTGTATAAGGAGCCGGGCGTGGTGGCACACGCCTGTAATCCCAGCACTTGGGAGGCTGAGGCAGGAGGATTGGTGCGAGTTCGAGACCAGCCTGGGCTACAAAAGTGAGCTCAAGGCCAGCCTGAACTGCATAGCGAGACCCTGCCTCAAAAAGACAAAAAAAAAAAAAAGAAAATTGTATAAGGAAACAGTATGTATTTAAACATTGTGACTCAGCTAATCACTGAGTCACATCGCTTTTAGTAACATCAATATTTTATAAGGAAATAGTAAGCAGGCAAATGTGTTTCTGTATGCTTGGAAGGAAAACAACGAAATAGTAAGTGTGGGGAGGAAAATTTGGATAAGGTGTTTTTAAATAAGTATTCTTGTTGGTCCACATGAAAGAGACTTTATGCTATACACCAGTGATTTACTTATTTATTTTTTAATGCAATGGATCTGAAACCCAAGGTCCTGAGAACCATTACTAAAGGCACTTTATGGCAATCAGACAGTCTAAATTTCTGAATTTTATGACAGACCAAGCATGGTGATATGGAAAAACAGCCCACGGGTTACAGAAGAAAGAAAGAAAAGTGGATGGGTGGGACAAGTGTGTGTGCTTTTCCCTTACATTTGGGGATTTTAGAGCTTCATCCCTGCTCTCTGACCCCAAGCTTTCACTTCATCGTGGGTAATCAGGATACCACTCAGGGTGATCAATGCTCATTATTAATTTCTCAAACTATTTTTTTAATGTTACAGCTTAGAGCTGGTAGGAAAATTTGATAAATTATGAGAAGGAAGGATGAGGAGAGTTTACCACTGGCTAGCTACAGGGGCTTGTAGGAGTGATAAAAATGTTCTAAAATTAGAGAATGACAATTTATAAATATAGTAAAATCCATTCATTGTATCTTTTTCCTATATTCATAACTTTCTAGCTTACATTATTTTCTTTGTGAATGTAGATAACAAGTAGATATGCTTTGCTTCCTAGGAGCTGAGTAATTTTTTTTAAAGCTTGACTGTAGCATCTGCATGATAGGAAAAACATTAGCATTGATTAATATGACAAGATAGGCTCTGACTTTCATTTTTAATAGAGCCTTCTCCTGCGCCATCCTACAACTAAATGGCTGTTATTAGTAGCTCTCAGTACTGTGTTCTTCCAGCTTCATCTCTGCTGATCCCCTGTCTGCTCACCGAGGAGCGCAGAGTGTTCTAAGGGAAGTCAAGCACTCTGATCAGGGGGATGTCCCGCCCCTTCTGTGGAGTAGTTAGGCCACTGAAAGGAAGAGAAATGGAAGCGCTCTATTTAGCTGCTGGACAATAAAGAGATCACAGTACTCCTTTCCTCTCAGTGGTTTTCAAAAATTACTTTTGAGGGAAATCTAAGCAGTCCTTGTAGAGCACATTATGCCACCTATTTGAGCACTAAAAACAAATATAAATCTGACACACAAAACTGTGCAAAGTATCTTTAATAAAGATCTTTTGTAAAAGGAAATATTTTAAGTATATAATAAAAGTAACAGGTTACAGCAAAACACATCTCCCTTTTCCTGTTTTACCTTTCCTTCTTTTGCAGTATTACGTGTTTATTCAGTTCTTCTGCAAATGTAGATCCTATAGATTACATGAATATTGTTTTGAACATGATGAAAATTTATATGAATTACCTGTTTCATCACTTCACATATATCCACACATCCAGTCTTTCTCATGGTAGCTGCTGTTCGAGCTTCTAAAATTATATTTCAAAATTAATAAATCATCCCATTCCCTTTAAGACACTGAGATAGCTACTTCTGGCTTCTTCCTCTGGAAAGCTAAGGGGCCCACCACTCTCCTCAGAGCTCAGAGGAAGGACGAATCATAAATATCTGCCTAGCAGTGCTCACAGGTATATGAGAGTGTGTTTCTTATTTCTGTTTTCCTTGTGATGAAAACCATGAGTGAAATTTTCACTGCAGTTCTTCTTTATTGCAGCTCAATTCCTAGAAACAAAAATCCATTCCAAGAGGTAAGGTTTGTATAAAAATTCTCTACTCCTAGAAAAGAAAAATAAGTAACCAAGCCATCTTGAATTATACATCATAAATAGAGCTTTATTATGATTAGTGTATGCTAATCTTCATAAATCCTATTCTGTATACTCATGTTTTTTTTTATTCTCAGGAAATATATTTTCCTAAATTATAAATCTGTTCAAACTTATAATATTTTAAGTTTTAAAATGACAAAACTAACAGATAAAGGATTGCAATGAAAATTTTGTGTTTGGACCTTCTAAAATTGTATTCCAAACATTTGTAGAGATGATATCACTCTATTTTCATTTGAAAAATACAAAAAGACTCCTTAGTAGAAGTGAATACTGTATAGTAAATATTTGAACTTATATAAATGCTACATTTTCTAATTCCCTGTTTAAAATACAAATTTGAAAGTGTCCTCAGACAAAGCTATTTGAGTTTATTTGCTATTACTTCATTGAATAATATAGTTGTTTTTTCTAAAAGTTCTGAAAACATTTTCACTACTCATCAGACATTAAAATTTTAAATGTATATGCTTTTTAGAAATAAAGTTCTTAAATAACAGACGATTAGACTATATAGCCTTTTTTTTTTTTTTTTTTTTTTTTTGTGGGACCAGGGTTCGAACTCACGACCTTGCACTTGCCCAGCAGGCACTTGTGCCTCGGAGCTATCTCCCCAGCCCCTATATAGCCTTTAACTAATATGTTTTACCTAAATTACAGAGTAGGTTCCAGTCCAACATACATGTTACTTGAAAGTTAAAATTTTATTTTCTTCACAACTTCACTATTTCTTTCTCTGTTTATTTTTTAAGGCGATTGTTTTTGTGGTGGGAGGAGGCAACTATATTGAATACCAAAACCTCGTTGACTACATAAAGGTACACTTAACCTTATTATTCTGTCACTTGTTTATTTCACATCTTTCGAGTATATTCTCTGCTGGCTATCCTAACCCTTATGTTACTGCTTTTCTGTGAGATGGTGTAAAACTCTTGTACATAAATCATGCATAGTGCATATGCCCTAAGTCCCAGATACTTGGGAAGCTGAACTAGGAGGATCACTGGAGCCGAGGTTTTTGCAGCAGAGGGATAACAAAAATGTATCAAAACATCTGAAGGAAGTTGTTCATGGTGGCAAGTGCCTGTAATCCTCGCTGCTCCTACAGCTAAATTCTTTAGAGCAGTTTCTTTCCCTTTCAAAACATCTGTTGTGCCTTTTGGATTTTATTTACTCTTTTAATTTCTTATACCAGGGAGGCAATCAACTGGGGTGGGAGAAAGGAAAAAGGAAAGAAGGGAAAACAATATATAGCTATGATAATTATATTACTAATTTCTGCTGGTTTATTGAACAATGCTTAATTTTTTTATCAAATGCTTAATTTTTTAGCCGGGCGTGGTGGCTCACGCCTGTAATCCCAGCACTCGGGAGGCTGAGGCAGGAGGATTGGTGCGAGTTCAAGACCAGCCTGGGCTACAAAAGTGAGCTCAAGGCCAGCCTCAACTGCATAGCAAGACCCTGTCTCAAAAAGACAAAAAAAAAAAAAAAAATGCTTAATTTTTTGTCAATTTTGAATGCCTATATATCTGATAAAAACAGGAGTGGGGAAGCTATATAGCTGAGTGGTAGAGTACTTAGCTATTCACTGTGAGGCTCTAGATTGAGAATCCCCAGTAATAAAGAACAAAGCACAGTTTGACAATAAATGAACAAAGCACAGTTTGACAAAAACATTTTAAATGTAGGAACAATACAGTTAGCTTGTTAGAATGATGTTTTATAATCTTCATTTAACATGAAATAATGATCTTCACATCTTCACCTCATGTAGTCCTGTAGAGCTTTAGCAGAAATGTCCTATAATCTGAGAAAAAATATAGACAAACCTTGGAGAGCTCCAGAACTAATTAGCAGGACTCCCAGGGTTCTTTCCTGGGCACAAGATGCACTTCATCTTTGGGCCTTGAGCCATCAGCTCAAATGAAGATACTGTGGTGTCTTATGCAAGAAGGTTTCTCTTCACACCCTGGGACCATGGTCAGAATTAGGCCACATGCTCAGCTCTAAAGAATAAACCAAGAAAACATGGTGAAAACCAGTTCAAAAACCTCTCTGAACAATGGTGTCCAGCTAGTGCAAGTTGTCCCCAGGACTTTGATTCTAAACACAGAACTGCATTAGTAGCTCTTTTGTTTAGCTTTGGCCAAGGGTTCCAAGGGATAAATACAGATTTGCAACAGAAACATACATTTTGTACACTTGCATCATTGCCTAAATGTTTTAATCATCTGTCAGTTTTCTTTCAGCATCTTTTACAATATTTATGGGATAGAAAAAAGAGTAACAGTATACTAATTACTGAGGCATAAGTGTAATTGCTGTAGTTTACCAGATATCACAGTGAAACCCTGTTTTCAATTGTACACAAGCCATTATTCTTTCTACCACAGAAAGTTGAATTTTGTGAAATATATTGATTCAGTGTTGCAGTTAGTTATTCCTTAAACCTAGTTCTGCCTGATCAGTCTCCTTCCACCAGATAAATGTCTTAAAGGAGATCTAACTTGTTTCCTAATTTTCTCATTCATATCCATATCAGGATTGTACCAATATTTAAAAAAAAAAAAAATCAGTTCTTATTTATCTTCCAGAATGTTGCATTTGATCAGGGAGAGACGATATTCTTTTGTTTGAGAAACTGCAGTCTATTTTCCAGAGCAGCTGCCCCATTTTACATGGCTACCAGCCATTTATGAAGGTTCTGACTTCAGGTGGCCAGCATTTGTGAGCTGGCATTGTAATTTTGGACATCTTGATAGGTATGAAGTAGAATCTCACCATGATTTAGAGTTACTCCTTTTTGTGTACATATTGCCATGTGTAAATCTCTCTAAAGAAATGTCTGTTCAGATCCTTTGTCCTTTTTCATTTGATTTTTTTTTTAATTTTTTTTTTTATATACTTTTTTTTTTCTTGTTTCAGAACCTTTATTTTGTTTATTCATTCATTTTTATGGCTGGCTCAGCCCGCCCCGATGGAAGGGCTGGCGCAGCATGTGGTGCCAGGGATCGAACCGCAGTCCCTGAAGCCACCCAAGCTTCCCAAGCAGGCGCTCCAGACCACTGAGCCATCCCGCCGGGCCCCTTTCATTTGATTTTTGAGTCAGAGCTTTCTGTGTAGTTCTGGCTGGCCTTAAACTCATTACAGTCCTGTTAGCCTCCTGAGTTTGAGTATTGGTATGCACCATAACGCTTAGCTCCCTTTGTCTTTGTGTTGACCCATAAGGATTCCTTCTGTAAGTCCTTTATCAAATAAGATTGATTTGCAAATATTTTGTCATTATTTGGTTGTTAAGAAGAAAAACCTCAAAAGTTTATTTTGGTGCAATTTTTTTTTCTTTCATGGTTCATAATTTTGGTATCTTACCTAACATAGTTAAGCATTTATGCAAAGTCCAAAACCATAAATATTTACTCCTAAAAATTTTATTATTTTGGCTCTTACATTTTAGGCCTTTATCTGAGTTACTTTTTGTATATAGCACAAAGTCAAGTCCAATTTCATTGTTTCTTAAATGGCCATCTTCTTTGTAAGTAATCTTACAAAGATTACTCTTTTCCAACTGAACAGTCTTGGCAACCTTATTGAAAAGCAACCTTACTGAAAATTAGCTCATCATACACATGTGGGTTTATTTCTGAACTCTCAGTTCTGCTCCATTGATCTACCTAGGTCTCTCCCTGTGCCACTACCATATTACATCAGGCACTGCTTTATGATAAATTACAATATCAGAACATGAGAGCCTTCCTACTTTATTCCTTTTGAAGATTGGTTTGCCATTTTTGAGTCTTTTATAATTCTATGTGAATTTTAAAATCAGTGTCTGTATTTACAAAGACATAAGCTGGTATTCTTAAAAAAACTGTCTATAAAAGTCATTGTGGAGACAGTTTTCTTGTTAATAGTTATCCATGAACATGGAATGTTTTTCCATTCTATGTCCTTTACAATTTCTTTCAGCAATATTTTGTACTTTTCAGAGCCCAAATTTCATAGTTCTTTTACTAAATTCATCTCCATGTATTTAGCATAGTGATGTGAGATATTAATTTCATTTTAGAATGTTCATTGCAAATTATGTCACTTTTCTGTTGCTATAACATATGCCTAAGGCTAGGTATGTTATAAAAAAGAGAATTTTATCTAGTTCACAGATTTGGAGGCTGAAAGTCCAAGCCCATCTGTTCACCCTTTGTTGAGGACAGCTGTGAGAGGCATGGTGGAACACATGAGAGTGATAGTCAGGTGGGGGACAGGAAGCCAGAGCTTTAGGGCCCAGGCTTGCACTCTCAGGAACCACCTGGGCCCGCAGGAGAGCTGCACTAGCTGCTTCTGAGGATAGTGCCACCAAGGAGTTGACCTCTGGCCCCCTTCTCTCGGCACCAGCACACTGGGCTCCAGGTTTCCAGCACTGGCCCCTCAGAGAGACACACTTGAAGCACAAGTGGATAAGCACCCAATTGGTGTTTTGATAATGATTTTAATAATTATCCATATATTTACAAATAAAAAATCCCATGTTTTCCTTTTTTATCTGGAATGTTTTTTTTCTTTCTTGCCTAACTGTACTATTTAGAACCTCAAGTACATGTTTGGATAGAAGAGGCAAAGTGAAGCCTATTTATCCTCTTCCTGATCTTATGGACAAGGCAGCCAGTATTTCAAAACTGAGTATGCTTTTGGTGGGTTTCCATAGACGCCTTTTAGATTCATTAACTTTAAGTAGCTAGTAAACCCCCCACCTTGATTTTTCAAATAGGATTTTAATCTCTTTAATCACATTGTTTCCTTCTAAATAATCCTAGCCATTTTCCTACCAGTCAGTCTGATTTAGAAGGAAGTGAGCTAGTAGTAGTAGTAAGCCTTTGACAGCTTTCCTTACATCATTAAGAACCTGTGCCAATTGTAATAGGAAACAAAGCATGCTATGCCTGCAGGAGATGTGTAATACAGACTTAAAAATCATGTGGCTCTTGATTTATACTAGTCCATGACACATGGGCAAGGGCCACTTTTTGTTGGGATGGCAAAATACCACCACATTCAAGATTTATTTAGTAATGATATTAATGTGACTCCTAATTTAAGTGCTTATCTATGTATTTCAAGTGTAATTTATAAAGTTAATTTGATTTTTTGTTTTTAGTTTTTTTTGAAACAGGATCTTACTATAATAGTCAAGGATGGCCTTGAGCTTGCAGTGTAGCCAGGCTGACCTAGAACTCAAGGCAGTCCTCCTGTCTCAGCCTCCTGAGCACTAGGATTAACTTACATATGTCACCATGCCCAGGAAGTTAATTAGATTTTTTTAAATGTTTTCACCAGGTGTGGTGGCACACACCTGTAATCCTAGCACTTAGGAGGCTGAGGCAGGAGGATCTGTGTGAGTTCAAGACCAACCTGGGCTACAGTGTGAGCTCAAGGACAGCCTGAACTGCATAGCAGTTTTTGTAGCATTTTCAAATATTGAATATTTGGCCTACAACCACTGCAGCATATGCTTCATGTGTTAGATGACTATCAAAAGAGTTAATATAAATTTATATCAAATCAGTATAGCAGTACATTTCATAAAGTTTAGTCCTTATGGAGGGGAGGAAGTAAAGGGGCTGTCACTCATGTGCATGATTATAAACAGATTTATACTGGAATTTTTGGTAAACTTAAATTTTTAAAACTATACGGTATTTAATGATATAAATTACTATTTAGGTGTTCCTTTTCTATTATGCAAAATATAAAAGATGCAAAAAGAAAAATAGCGATGGATAATCTGAGAAAGCTTGTCAGAGGGCTGGACAGATAGATCAGTGCCTGCTTAGGTGGGCATAGGGACCGAGGTTTGATCCCTGGCATGCTGTGCTGGTCTTGCCCCCTGGGCACACTGAGGTGGCAATTGAGATTGGGTGTGGTAGTACACCTGAAAACAGGCAGATCACTGAGTCCGATCTGTGTAGTGAGACCCTGTAGACCCTGTACTAAATACATTAAAAAGACCGACAGACAAGTTTGTTAGGCTATAGAGGAGTAAACTCAGCAGTTCCATTGCAGCCTTGATCTGTGCTTATCTCTAGACATGAAGGGAACGTGGTGCTGACATTTGGCAACCCTGAATGAAATATATTAATAAGTGGTTCCGTCCTAGCAGCCAACATAGATCAGAAGCAGTTTGCACTAGCTTTATAGAATACATAAAGGCTGATGGTTTTGCACTGCTTTTCTGTCACATTCTCTTGTATTCTGCTCTTGAGCCGAGCATATAACTTGCTTTTTGCTTCCATGACCAGAAAAGTATAAAAGACTTCTCCTTGAACAAAACTAGGGTTCCCTTAGGCCATTGTATCCAGCTGAAAATTAAATGCATCCTATTCTATTGAGATAAGGTCCTTGGAGCTATCATCTATGTCTTGGACCCTGATAATGCTTCTCTGATTTCTTTCCATGTGCCAGAATCTCTGCCTTGATCAATAGTTCCTGGAATGTATGCTGTCTGGCCTCAAGAATCCTAATTATATGAACTTGTGTATTTGCTGCAATAACATCTCATTTTGTAAATGTGGCTCGTGTTTTGTTAGTAAAGTTTTGACTTGTGATTGGGTTCCAGCATTCTGTCAATCAGAAATAATATTCATGGATTTACAACATGGAATGGGACATAGTCACATATACTCTGTACAAGTAATATTGAAATGATAGCCCGTGCTGCTGCATTCTGTTCTGCTTTCAGCCCCACAACTGTGTCAAGTAATGCAGAGCCTACATTGGGAGAACACTGGTCTAAGATTTTATAGGTAATTGTTTCCTATGTGCAGTATGACAGTTTCCAGGTTCCTTGTTATAGGAAGTAGCCCCAATAGTGTGTCAAAATTTATTAATTTTTGAAGAGAAAGTCATTCTTATACCTATTTCACCACTTCATTATTCTTTATTTCATGCATTTTTAGGATACAAATATCTGCCACCCCAAAAAGACTCTTAACACTAGCCCCCCAGAAAAAAAAGTCCTCACACATTAATATATTTTCATAGAGATATTGAAAACATTTCTTACTGTTTACAGCATCTGCGTTGTCTCTCTTGATCTTTGCAGGGAAAGCAAAGCAAGCACATTTTGTATGGCTGCAGTGAGCTGTTCAATGCTTCGCAATTCATGAGACAGGTAAAGTGCACCTTTCCCGTCTGTTCTTTTGACACAATCTGAGTCGCTGCTAAGTTTTCTAAAGGGAGGAACAGGAGCCTTTGTTCATCTAGAACAGCTGAAACCAAAAGGCATACAGCTGTTAAAAGTTATTTTTGAAAATAAAAATTATTCTCTTTATTCCAGTCCTTTAAAGTCTGGGTAGTGTTGTCAGGCTTCCCTTTACACTGTTCACACATTTTCACCTTGCCACACATATATGTAGCTTCTCTGGCAATAGTATGCTCTCAGTTAATACACTAAAATTGTATTCTCCTTGAAAGGTGATGACAACAGTAGCTGAGTTGTGCTAGTTGTCCATATGGCCCTTTTAGAGTTGTTCTCACTAGTGTTCTCTGTAAGTATACAGACCTTAGCTCTCTTAAATTTTATAGGACCAACTGACCAGTAATATGTATAGGTTATGATGAAAATCATAACTCTACCATACATGGTCTGGCATTGATTTCCTAGCACAACTTCCTTGCCGTAATGTACTTTATATATTTTTAATATAATTTGTTGAGAATTTCAACCCTACAAAAAAGTTAATGGGAACTGTGCAGGTGTTGGCTGCAAATTCAGTGTTCAGCTGTACTTGCTTTATACCTTTCTCAGTCTATTAATGTCTCTAATTTCAAAGCATATTATAGGGGCCAGGGAGATAGCTCAGGGGCACAAGTGCCAGCCTAGCAAGTGCAAGGTCCTGAGTTCAATTCCTGGTTCTGCAAAAAAAAAAAAAAAAGCATATTATAGCTTACAGTGCAACTGCTAAGGTTCATTTTTTTTATTCCCTCTTCTTTACGGGTAAAAATTACAATGAAATACAGAAATTCTTAGCCGGGCGTGGTGGCTCACGCCTGTAATCCCAGCATTTGGGAGGCTGAGGCAGGAGGATTGGATGCGAGTTCGAGACCAGCCTGGGCTACAAAAGTGAGCTCAAGGCCAGCCTGAACTGCATAGCAAGACCCTGTCTCAAAAAGACAAAAAAAAAAAGAAATACAGAAATTCTTAAGCGTACTTTTTTAAGTTTTCCTAGATAGGGTTTCCTGAGTGTCCCAGAGTGTTCCATCACCCCCAGAAAGTCTCTTACATCCTCTTCCTAGTCTTATCTTGACATTTTTCCGTTATTGACTAGTTTGGTCTATTTTTTTAAAAAGACTAGAGTACGTATAGTACAGAATTTCAAAACCAGAAAAATTTAACAATAGTTATATTACATATTTTCATCATCAGATCAGTTTAGATTAATAGATATAGGTAGATTGATCAAACAAACATGAACACTTTCAATAGACATTATTTTTTTTTAACAGTTGACACACTGCATGTTGTCCTCACAATACTTATACAGAGCACAGTGTGTGGGCATGACACACTTTCTAATTGGTATTGGTAAAGAAAGAAAAAATTCTTCTCTTTGAACTAAGAGGAAGCAGATGCATACACAGTTCAATGTTCCACAATTGCAGTGGGCCACCAGTGAAACTGGCAACGTTGGAGGCTATTGATGCAAGCCTCCTACAGCTCATCACACCAATCTAGCTCTGCATTTCATGCCTCATAATTAAGGTTTTCCACTGGGTGGTCAAGGGCAAGTTAAAGCAAGACCTGTATAACAACACATTGATTTTTTGTAGCTTCCAAGGTCAAATCCCCTCAGGATTAACTTTGGAACCATGTACAGTGTTTTGTAGAACTGTTGTCAGTGTCAGCCTTTGGGAAGAGTCAGGGCCATTGCTTGACCAGTTTGCTTTCTGTGAAAGCCTGAGAGAATGTGTTTCTCAGGGTGACTATTCTTAGACACACTAGAGTTCATTTATCCCTTTCCTCTGAGGTCCCATAATCTCCTTGACCAGAAAATTTAGGACACCTCTGAGTTATAGGATATTACAGCACAGGATATTACTCTTATGTCCTGAATCCTTACTGACCTTCAAGGGCTAGGGCCAAAATATTGGCTATCCTCATAGCCCTTCTTTTTCCTCCAATTTTTGGTCTGTTAACTTACATTCTCAACTCTCCAGCAGAAAAGCTTTGTGATACTATTACTCTATAACATAGGTAATTAAGCTTATCACCACTGGCTTTCTGAATATCAAACATCTTTGACTTAGCTTGGAATTGATATTTTCTGACAATCATTGATATTCTAATAACTCTCCATAGAATGTGATATAAGCAGTTACACAATTTTCATGCAGACATTTGGAAATTCAAGGATGTACAGAATTGTAGCCTGTCAAGCCTATGGCATTTGGCCCAGTCTTACTCTCAATTAATACTCTTTTGTTGTTGTTGTTGTTGTTGTTAACCAACCATTTACTTGAGAGAGAGTATAACAGTAACTGAGTTTACATTGGAAGCAATATACATCAAAAAGATGAGAATGACATGCATTCCAAGCATAGTTTTAGTATTGCATGGTGCTGTGATCGGTGTGATGAACCTTTTGAAGGCTCTTAAGACCAATATCTTATTCATCCTGTGTACCTAAGTACATGGTTTTGCTCCTGATAAGTTTCCTTTTTCATCTGCTTCCAGTCACTTCGTTGTTTAATCCATAACACATTCAGCTGTGTTATGCCCTTAAGTTCTTATCTTCTTCTTTAAAGTTCTTATATTAGGGAGACTACACGATATTTACACATATAGGTCTGGTTTATTTCACTAATGAGTATATGTTCAATATACATCCATTTATATATGAAGTCTTCAAACTTATCATTCTTTATGGATGAGGAGTAGTCCATTGTATAAAAATACCACATTTTTTTAAACCATTCTTCAAATGATGGGCATTTTGGTTGTTTCCAAGATTTGGCTGTTAACAAATTGGGCTGCTATAAACATAGGTGCACAGATATCGCTATGGGATGATGTTTTCAGTTCTTCTGGGAAAATTCCCAGTAGGGAGATAGCTGGATTGAACAGAACTTCCAATTCTAGTTTACTTGTAAGGATCCTCCACACTGCTTTCCATAATGGTTGCACCAGTCTGCATTCCCATCAGCAGTGGAGAAGGGTTTTTTTTTTCCCGACAGCCTCTCCAGCATTTGTTGCTGGTTGATTTCTTTATGATAGCCATTCTTCCTGGGGTGAGATGGTATCTAAGTGTTGTTTTGATTTGCATTTCACGAATAGCTAGCGATGGGGAGCATTTCTTCATGTATTTGTAGGCTTGCTGTATTTCTTTCTCTGAGAAGTGTGTGTTCATCTCAGATGCCCATTTCTGGATTGGGTCTTTGAATTTTGGAACCCTAATGGTTCTTAGTTCTTTGTAGATTCTAGGTAGAAGACCTTTGTCTGAGTACTTGTTAGTTACAATCTTTTCGAAATTTGTGGGTCGTCTTTTCACTCTGTTAGTGATTTCCTTTGACATGCAGAAACTTCTTAGCCGGAGGAGGTCCCACTTGTTGATGCTTTCAAGTGTTAAAGGTGCAATTTGATTTCTGTCCGTGAACTTTTTGCCTACTCCGATGTCAAGATTTCCTCCCACTTTCTCTTCCAGGAGATTTAATGTTTCTCTTTTAATATTTAGATCTTTAATCTATTTCAACTTTAGCTTAGTGCCTGGTGATAGACTAGGGTCAAGTTTTAGTTTTTGGCATGTAGAGAGCCAGTTTTTCCAGCACCATTTGTTAAAGAGACTGTCTTTCTTCCAGTAAATGTGTTTGGCCCCTTTGTTAACAATAAGGTGGCTATGTGTGTTTGTACTTGCTTCTGCATCTTCTAATCTATTCCACTGATCCTCAGGTCTATTCTTTTGCCAGTACTGTGCTGATTTTATTACTATAGCTTTGTAGTGTAACTTTAGGTCAGGAATTGTAATGCCTCCTGCCCTACCTTTGTTGCCCAGAATGGTCTTTGCAATTCTGGGTCTTTTTTGGTTCCAAATAAATTTTAGGAATGACTTTTCTAGCTCTGTGAGGTATGTTGATGGTATTTGGATAGGAATTGCATTAAATCTGTATAACAATTTAGGGAGTATGGCCATCTTAACAATGTTGGTTCTTCCTATCCAGGAGCAGGGAATATCTTTCCATTTTCTGAAATCTTCCAGGATCTCTTTTTTCAGAGTAATGTAATTTTCATTGAAAAGGTCTTTTACTTCTTTAGTTAGGTTAATCCCTAAGTATTTCTTTTTTTTTTTTTTTTTTTTT
>PVJA010027528.1:0-28533 GCA_004027025.1 Myocastor coypus | reverse complement strand
TTTTAAATTTTTAAATTTTATTTATTTATTTTTTTTCTTGTTTCAGAACCTTTGTTTATTCACTCATTTTTATGGCCGGCTCAGCCCACCCCGAGGTCAGGGCTGGCGCAGCATGTGGTGCCAGGGATTGAACCGCGGTCCCTGAAGCCACCCAAGCTTCCCCAAGCAGGCGCTTTAGACCACTGAGCCATCCCGCCAGGCCCCTGCTTTTTCTTTTAGAAAGATGTCTTAGTTACTTTTTACTCATTGCTGGGACAAATACCCAACACTCAAAATGAAGGAAGGAAAGGTTTATTTAGCTCACAGTTTGTGTGGAGATTTCAGTTCATACCCTGCTGGCTCCAAGGCAGCAAAAAACAATGATGAGCAGAGGGGGAGCAACAGCTGTGGCATCCATTAAGCCTCTCTCTTCCAAATTCTGTGTGAGTGCAGAGCACCTCCAAAGTGACATGGCTGCAAAGATCAAGCTTCTCCAAAAACGAGGACTTCTCCAAGGAAGTGGGGCAGGGCTGGGCCAGGCAGGAAGCACCCATGGCAGGGATGAGCTCTTCTGCTCAAAGTCTTCCTCAACTCTTTTTATACACTTTTTGCACTGAGTCACTCTGGGGTGGTCCATCTGGCCCTAGAGTGGAACCAATCACATCCCTGGGCAGGCCCTCTACATCCTGCAGGATGGGAACCCCACAGTGTGGAAACAGCCAAGCCCATCCAGCCAAGCTTCCTCAAGTTGACACAATGTATCAACTACCACAATCCACCCCTTGTCACCTAGGCAACTATGCACATACTACTTTAAGCCAATTTCCAGGTACATAGACAACCTTAAAGATTTTACAACTTGAGCATTGTATAGCATTAGAACCTTGACATGTTGCCCTTGCTCCCCACAAATACTCATGCACATCCCTTTATGCAAAAAGCATTTTAGTCCATCTCTAAGAGTTGCTGAAGTCCTAACACTTTCAGCAATGCTAAAAAGTCCAAGACTCAAGCCTCCAAGATCTAAGGCAAACACTTAGCTGTGAGCTTCTGTACAAATGAAGCTAAACACTTCACACATTCAAAGGCACAAAATAATCACTGCCATTCCCAAAGGTATACACAACAGGATACAAACAATTGGGGCCAGTGCAAGTCCATAATCTAGAAGGGCAAACATTAAGTCCTGTAGTTCCATGTGGGGCACCCAACACAACCTGTAAGAGTTGTGAGCTCCAAATGTCTTACAAGTCTCCATCCCTATGGCACTTCTGCTGGTAATTCTCATGGCTTTTCTCTCAGGCCTTCTTTGCTCCCTTTCTGTGGCTTTTCTTAGACCATCCACATTCCTGGCTTTTTCAAACTTCTGAGGTTTCCTCTGAATAGGCTTCTCACTCATAGCCCTCTCAGGGGCACATTACCTGGCCTCCAGCCCTTCTGTAATCTAGCTGGAAGCCTTTTAAACCTCAGAACTCTTGCATTCTTCATGCATCTAAAACGGTTATGTGGATGATGCCAAGGGTTGCTGCCACCTGGAGCAGTAGCCAGGCTTCCCTTACATTTAGCTGTAGGGATCAAGTGCCTGGATTGCTGAGCACTCTGACCCAGATTCCAAGGAATACATTTTCTATGATGCTGCCATTCTGAAATCTGATGCAGCTTCCATCTTCATTCTGGAACCTGGTGTGGCCACTGCCTCCATTCTGGAATATGAGACTCTGTGGTTTTCTCCTCAAAGCAAGGTTCCTCACCCTTGTAATTCTGAGGCTGCAAAGGGTAAGAACCTGCTATCTCTTGTGATGCCCTCAGTACATATTTTTTACTCTCTTATTCCTTCTCAGCAGTTGAGATCCTCTCAGCTCTATCTGCACAGTCCACAGCCTTCCTGGCACTTCCTTCTTGACCAAACTCACAACATTTTATATCATCCTTTTGGGCTCTTTGCTCTTCATTCTTAACATAAATCTGGCTAAAAGCCCCCAACAACCACACCACTGCCCCAATATTTGGCTGCTTTGAAATTTCTTCTTCAAAATTAACTAGTCCACTGTGCTTAATTTCAGTCTCAGGTAAAGTCTCTGGATTGGAGCAAAATGCAGATAAGTCTTCTGCCAATCCATAACACAAATCATTTGCAGTCCAACCACCAATGCTGTCCTTCTTCCCAGCAGAAATCTCCTCAACCTGGTCTTTACAGGCAGGCCTTCTGTCACTCTTCTGGTCTGACTTCTGACCAGAATCTCCTGTACAGAACAGCCGAAGCTTTTCCAGCTCTTTGCAAGTAGATGCACACTCCAAATATTTTCTATCTGTGCTCATAAGCCATTCCTTACACTCAGGCTTCAAGCCAGTCTTCTGGTCTGAGTTCTGACCAGAATCTCCCAAACAGAAGAGCCGAAGCTGTTCCAGTGCTCTGCTTATAGGAGACACCTTGAACCTTTCCCATTTCTTCCCATAAGTCATTCCCAAAAGCTTGTAATCCACATCGTCAGGTATAACTACAGCAATGACCCCACTCCTGAGGTACCACGTTCGGTTTTAGTTACTTTTTACTGTTGCTGGAATAAATACCTGACACTCAAAATGAAGGAAGGAAAAGTTTATTTAGCTCACAGTTTGTGGAGGTTTCAGTTCATACTCTGCCGGCTACAAGGTGGCAGAAAACAATGAAGAGCAGAGAAGGAGCAACAGCTGTGGCATCCATCAAGACTCTCTTCCAAATTCTGTGCCAGTGCAGAGCTCCTCCAAAGTGGCCTGGCTACGAAGATCAAGCTCCTCCAAAGATGAGAATTTCTCCAAGGAAGCCAGGCAGGGCTGAGCCAGGCAGAAAGCAGCCAAGGCAGGGCTGTGTTTGGGATCCTCACTCAAAGTCTTCCTCAACTCTTTTTACACAGTTTTTGCACTGAGTCACTCTGGGGTGGCCCATCTGGCCCTAGAGTGGAACCAACCACGTCCCAGGGCAAGTCCTCCACATCTTACAGGATGGGAACTCCACAGCCCAGAGCCGGCCAAGCCCATCCAGCCAAGCTTCCTCAAGTTGACACAATGTATCAACTACCACAAAAGGTGTAACCTTAAACCGTTGCATTGCTCTTTGCAAATACTTTGGTATTTGGAAATAAATCTTTAGGAGTACAGGATCTCTTGTGTTATGCTAATGATGGCAAACGCTTCTGATACATCCAAAATATTTCAAGGAATGATTCTCCCCATTTTAAATATTAATCCAACTCTACTCTAACTAATAGCAATAAGCTGTGGGATGCTTATTACCATTAGTTCCATTTTAAAATGAGCATGCGTGTGCAGGATCTGAGGTGTGGGGAAATGAAGCAAAATGCCAAAGGTGATAACCAATCTGTCTTGCTGGCCTGACTTCATTGCTATTTCTTGTGCTCTAGGGTTGTGGCTTATGCTTCTTCACATACACCCCTGAATCCTAGCAAGTCAGATTCATTATGAGAGCTGTGACTAGGTGGAAAAGTGTAAGATTTGGAGGCAGACTGTGTATTTCTCTGCTAACAACAGATAAGAGCTTGTTGGGCGATCTCTAAAATAGAGCTGATGGCACTCACCTGCATGCCTAGGTATTGGTGGAGATTTTTCTTTCATAGCTTGGCTTCCCTTTAAAGATGCATAGTATGGGATACACTAACTGGGGAGTGGCAGACAGCTCAGACCATTAAGGCCTGGCTTGTAAACATGTAATTGGAAGAGCTAGCGCTGCTTGAGAATCCTGAGCAGGTTTTAAATAGCTCACAGGGAGCTAAGCTGGTTTTTCCAAGGCCAAGTTATCAGAAATAGTTTCTTGGTGTGTGTGTGTGTGTGTGTGTGTGTGTGTGTGTGTGTGCGTGTGTGCGTGTGTGTGCATGTGTGACCTTTCTTGGCCACAGAGCCTGAACTTTGAGGCCATTTTGTCTTTTTCTGTCTCTGGATGATAGACAAAAGCAAAAATCATAGTGCTCTCAAATATGACCTATGATTTAAATATCTAAACAATCTCAATATGGTGCCAGAAGAGAGACCTCTAGGGCCAGCGAGAGTACATGAATTTAATAAAATCACTCTTTGTACTAACTACCTCTAAGATAGCAAAACAGTGCGTTTATGGTTATGCTGTGCCCTAACCAAAATATCAACCAGAAATAGAAATAACTATAAACAGAGAGAAATCAAGGAGCCTGGATATTCTTCTATGTTATTTCAGAATCTGTGATATTGTCAAGGGCCAGCCAGATAGCACAGTGGACTGAAGTGCCTGCTTAGCTAGGCACAGGGGCCAGAGTTCAATTCCCAGTGTGCCCTGCTGGTCCTGCCCCCGGGGGCATGCTGAGGAGGCAACTGAGTTTGGGCATAGTGGTGAACACACCTGTAACCCCAGTGCTTGGGAGATTGAAAACAGTTTTATCACTATGACTATAATGTGCGTAGTGAGACCCTGTAGACTGTGTACTAAATACATTTTAAGAAAAGCTGACTATGATATTGTCAATTAATTTATTCTGCCCAACTTGCCTAGAACTTTGTTGAAAAAGCACTAATGCAATCTGATGGCTGATTAGACCTACCAAATAGATTCCAATACCTACTAAATACATTTTATGAACTTTCCCTGATATCCACACTATCTATGAAGAATAAAATGATTTTTATGCTGAAACATTTTCAAGTTTTTATCACATGAAATGCTATGACACATAATAAGACTAGGGGATATATTCCACATAGCTCTTCCCCTTGTAGGAATTTTCCCAGAAGAAACAAAAATATGATACCACAGTGCACCTACATTTATAGCAGCACAATTTGTCATAGCTCAATCTTAGAAATAGCCCAAATGCCCATCAACTGAGGAATGGATAAAAAAGATGTGGTATTTTTATGCAATGGAGTATTACTCAACTATAAAGATAAATTTGGGGCCTTTATAGGTAAATAGATGCAACTAGAGAGCAAACTCATAAAAGAAATAAATCAGAATCACATGTGTAAATATCATATTGTCTCCCTAGTATAAGAAAATGAAGGACTAAATAAGATCCAAAGATACAATACATATTGTGAAAATGAAGGAAACTATTCAAAACAAAAGAACAACTGGGATGGGGTAAAAGAGACAATAAAGAAGGGAAAAATATCTATGCAAGATAACTAAGATGATTGTATTACTAATTTTTATTAATTCTTTCAGAGGAACATTTAGTGTTTGTTTATGTTGTTTGATCAATTTTGCATGCCTGTACCTGGTAGTCTGAGCAGTTACTTTGAAGACTATGTGATATAATACTGTTATAATACTGATATAAATATCATTGTTAATTTCTTATCTTGCTTTCAAATTCTGTGTCATTTTTATTTTTTGTCTCTTTAAAAGAAAATAAGACTAAGGGACAAACATTAAAGTAGGCATGAAACAACATTTTGATAATATTCTTCACTTAAAATTCTTGTTACTGGCGCACGCCTGTAATCCCAGCACTTTGGAGGTTGAGGCAGGAGGATCGATGCGAGTTCGAGACCAGACTGGGCTACAAAAGTGAGCTCAAGGCCAGCATGAACTGCATAGCGAGACCCTGTCTCAAAAAGACAAAAAAAAAAAAAATTCTTGTTACTTTGATCTAGAAAAATATATTTACTTTAGTGTTAATTTCTGTGAAAGAATTTCTAAGTTCCCATCCAATTACACTTGTTATGTTCACATACAATATTAGGTCATTTTCACTCTCCTAATCTCATTATTAAATAGCAAAGAATATGAATTAGTTTTCTAGGTGAGTTGGTAGCATTCAACAGTGCTTCTTTTAGCTTATCCATGATTGTAAGTCAACTATTATTCAAAGAATAAACAGAATATTATTTCCCATAGAATAGTTACAGAAATAAAATGGTTATTTCTGGAAACTTCACACTGATTATTTTCTGCTACTTTAATGTAGGCAATTTTTTATGTGTTTTAGTTTGGATTTTGAAGTTGCCCCACAGGCCAATGTGTTAAAGGATTTGTACACAGCCTATGTGTTGGAGAGGTGACAAAAACATTCAAAAGTTAGGACTTAATGAGAGAGTTTAAATTCCCTTTAAGTGAAGGGAGTTCCTCAAAAGGTTACTAGATTCTAGCTCTTCTCTCTGCCTTTCACACCCAGCCATGAGGTAAACCAACTTCTTCTGCCCCCTACCATATTGTGTGGCCAAAGGTCCCAAACAGTGAAGCCCACTGAACGTGGTTACAACTTTCAAAATTGCAAACTAAAATAAAAATCTTTGCTTTTTAAAATCAGTATATCTCAGGTAACTCAAAGGTGACTGGCTAAGCCTATGACTTTTAAACAAGGCATAAAATATCATAAGTGGCCCATTCTAGGCACTATTGATTCTAAAAACTTCTGGACCATTATAATTTTTCTTACACATGAATATCAATAATCGGGGGGCCATTTCAAATGTGGAGAAGTCTTTAACATTCATAGCAGTGGCCATTTACGCTGATGTTAGTAAAGATAGTTCCTGTAAAGGGAATTTTGCTAACCTAATTCATCTTTCTGATTAGATTACAGACAGCATAAGTCATTGAATTGTGCAACCCAGGACCAAGTGCCTATCCCTGGAAGAAACAGATGCTGAGGGTAAGTGTGTTATTGTACAAGGTGTACGTGCTATATTTGGTCAAACTTGATTTATTTATTTTTTGTTTTTGTTTTGAGATGGGATTCCAGTATGAAGAACAGGGTAGCCCTGCTTTTTCCTTGCTTTTGTTCACTATGTAGCTCAAGTTGACTTCAAATTTTTGATCCTCTTACCTCAGCTTTCTAAAGGGTAGAATTACTCCACCCCAATTGAGGTAGTAGAACTTTTAAGAGGGGAGGCTTAGTAGGAGGTCATTAGATTATGGAGACTCTACCTTTCATGAATATATTAGCCCTGGCCTTACAGAGTTCAAGAGTTGTTGTTCTAAAAGGAAAAGGTGTTCCTTCCCCTACTTTGCATCCTTATTGACACCTATGCCCTTTATGCACGTCACTATCTCCTTTCCTGCTTTTCTGTCACATTGAGCACTGTCAGGAAGGATTTTCCCTTAGGTGTTTTGCTATAGCTACACAAAGCCACACTAAGACAGCAATAATAAGAATATTGCTATTGGATGCAATACAAGATAAGAGCTTAAGGTGCTGGGCCCACCAGAAACTCATTTGACCCTGCAACAAAGCCTGGCATGTGAAAGGAACTTCATCCATCAGAGATATCCAGTGTGGAAAACCACTGCAGAACTCCATGCAGAGAGACTAGAGACAAGACCCATACAGCTGATCCAGGAACAGCTGTTCCAGAAACAGAAAATCTTGCCAGAGTGGCACAACAGGTTCAACTCTAAGGGCTACAGCAGGAAGAAGTGGAACTCAGCAGCCAGACCCAAGCCACACCAACCTGGACGAGTTTGAACTTGGAAGATCTAGATCTGATGCTAAGGTAAGAACTCTACCAAAGTTCTATACCAAAGGTCAGAAGGTAGGGCTATACAAAATGACAAAGAGAAGGAGTGAAATGTGCCCTCAACCCCAAGTCCCACCAAGAACAAATACAGGAGACAATAGCATAGAAGAAATTGGAAATCACACACTTGAAATCTCTGAAATAATAGCACCCATCTGAAGTAAAGAAACAACTGCAGAAAGGTATGGAAGAGATCAGATCAGAAATAATTTCTGAAGTAAAAAAGGAAATGATATCTATGATAAAAGTACTAAGAGCTTCTAAATATGACACTGATAAAAAAGAGGAAAATAGAAAAGTGATGGAATCCTTGAATGAGAAATATAGGAAAGTAATAGAATGTGTGAAGCAGATTCAAAGTACTAAATAGGAACTTAAAACCTCAATCACAAGCTGGCAAAACTATTTCAATGAAAGTAAAAATAGACTTTCAGACCTTAAAGACACCATTGCAGCTGGTGAAAAGGTAAGAAAAGATTTCTTAAAAAGAACTAGCATGCAAGAAAAAATAATTCAACATTTGCAAGATGATGCAAAGATGAACAACGTAAGACTTATAGACATCAATGTGAAAGGAGTCTGTAAAAATAATATGAAAAGAATATGGACAGAAGTAATAGCAGAAAACTTCTAGAATGTGGGGAAAATATTTGACTTTCAGGTAACCAAAGCATATAGAATTTCAAATAACATCAACTCAATTAAAACTACACTTAGACATATAATAATCAAGATCCCAGAAATTCAGCACAGGAGCAGTACACTAACAGCCGCTAGAAAAAAGAAACAGATCACATTTAAAGAAAAACCCATTAGAATAATAGAAGATTTCTCTTTATAAACCATCAAGTCAAGAAGAGCATGGAGCAAAGTACTTCAAGTCTTGCAAGAAAACAAATTCTAGTCCAGACTGATATACCCTGCAAAACTCGCTTTCACATTCAATGGAGAGGTGAAATACTTACATGACAAAGAAAAACTAAAGAATTTCATGATGACGAAGCCAACCCTACACAGAGTACTAAAAGATATTCTCAAGAGGGATCAAAATGACCACAACTCCATGAAGGAGAATGGAAAAAACCACCAATTAGGTCAAACAAACACAGGAGAAAAAGAGGTACATAAAAGCAGTCTTTCAAATATTCTTTCATATACAGCAACAGAATGTGCTCACCAGCATATTCTACAAATGGACTTCTCCTGCATTCTACGGGTCATGATTCTGTCTGGTTCTACATGGTGGATATCAAGGAAATAGCAGTATCTCAATGTCACAAGTGACACCTGGCCACCAGTACACATCATGGACACTGTCTACATCCACGACATAACAGAAATTTGTGCAATATCCTATCCCAAAACTGTTAGAAGTTCTGATCATATATTTGCCATTCCAGTATTTATGTTATGTCTTATTTTTAGTAATGCTTTGCTACCATGGAAACCTTTTCTTAGTTGATATCTTTGTATATGTTAACCTACTCAAATACTATGCGAGTATTCCGAATTGATTATAGATTCGTGCATATGATAAACAACATTCTGGCCTCTAAGTTGGAGTCATGACTTGATTTGAATTTTGGAATATTGTTTTGAAATGTTTAATCTAGTTTTAGTTAATATTTAATTAATTTTCTGAGTATTGTTTAATTATCATTACTTTTTTATGATTTGTACTGTATCTTTGACTTACAATCTACACAGAAGGCATATTTTCTCCTAGTATTAGAAACTTTAAAAAGAAAAAATATATAATGTTTACACAAAAGTATTAGGATAGATATACAGCTACTTTGTCTTAGTTGAGATAAAAGTTTGTACTAACATTGTTTAGACAAGATATTAGGTCTGCATCTTGTCCTCTGAATAACTACTATGAAGACAACAATATGCATGGTATTAATTATTGTAACCATCCTACTAACTTGTTTTAAAACTGTTTCATTGCTATCTTTTTTCTCATTAAAAGGAATAAAAATAAAATGAATAAAAAAGATATGAATTGAAAGTTTCTCCAATTCCTATAATATTACGTTCTTTTGAAATAAATTCCTCATAGATCATGATGGGCTCTCAAGGTTGATTTATTTCATAAAAATTTCTTAGGCTAAAACACTTTTAAAAGATCTTGAAAACTATGGAAAAAACCAGAGTACAAAAAACAAAATGCTACTCCCCCCACAAAAAAAAAAAAAAAAAAAAAGACAGAATACCAAGCAAACAAATAAACAAAAAAACCCAAACTAATGTTTCTTTTCCCTTGTTAATATGAAAATCTAAAATTCATTATTTAACTTGATTCCAAAGTTCAGGGGAAAGATATTTGAAATATTCCTACTTTTCAAAATAGTGTTTGAAAAAGTATACCTTTGTCCTCCATCTATAAATTATTAAGATAATTAAACAAATTCTTAGGTTCTTTTGTGTGTGCAATGATTTATTTCTCATGTGGGGACACAGTGGCTGGGAATGTAGCTGGGTGGCAGACTATGCTCAGGATACATGCTGCCATGTATGTATTCTATCAGTATGGAGAGAGACAGAGAGAGAAAGAGAGAGAGAGAGTATGCAGAAGCAAAGCAAATTTTTCTCAACTTTTGAAAAGGTTTAGTCTTCAAATATGCTGAAATAAACTAGGCAACAAGTAGATTAGCAAGAGCAAAAGTATATGCACTTATTAACATGCACCTTCGTAGAAAAATCACACAAAATAGGAAACTCAAAAGCACAGCCAGGTGGTTGAAGCACACAGTCTGTAGAGGAAGGTGGGAAATGAGGAGGCTATAGATACTTTTAGAGGGGCATTCAAGTATTTGTAGGGGCATTGAGCTGGCCTGCAAATCACAGTGGCCTGGAACAAAGTTCTTCCAGGCCTTAGATGTGGGTGCTCATTTGCTTCCTCTGAGCTCAGAGTAAGTACACTGTCACAGTATGAGGTTTGTGCCATGACTTGAATATGATGTGTCTTCAAGGTGTCGAAGGAAGTTTCGCGTCTTTGTTGATGAAATTTTAGTAAGGAATGTGAAAGTAGTTGAATTCATTCTTAGTGGATCTGCTCTCCAGATACTCTTAGACCAGGGGTCTTCAACTGTGCAGTTTAGTCACTTTTATTGTATGTAAATATGACCTCAATAAAAATGAACTTGAAAGTGTGTGATAACTATGATTAACATAAAAGGAACAAAATGTTAATTAATTTTTGTTGATGACAATTGTGATTTAGAAAGAGGACTATGATTTATTTTAAAAGGCAGATGTGAGGCAGGGAGATAGCTCCATGGCACAAGCGCCTACCTGGCAAATGCAAGGTCCTGAGTTCGTAACCCAGTCTGGCCAAAATAAATAAATAAATAAACAAAAGCATAAAAATAAATAAATAAATAAATGGTACATGCAATCAATCTGAATTTTCGTAGCAATGTACACTGCTTTTTTATTCTAAAAACATTCTAGAATTGAATTATTCACTTATACTAGAAAACTATATCTTAAGTAAAATTATCTGCTGGAGTCATTTTCATTATTTAAATGTAAGAAACACCATAATTTTTTAAAGAAAATAAAAAATAAAGAAACAATAAACATAATACAGAATTTCAGAATAAGATGATAGAAAATAAACAGTCAGAACAGGATAGATATAAGGAATGGTTATTAACACAAATATATAATATATAAGGACTTATAAGATTGGCTTACAATAGTCAGCCACAGAGTCCGATGAGGAAGTGTGCAGAGGGCGCCTGCATGCTCCCGACTGAAGAATTCAGTTCCGAGGTCTGAACTTCATTGCAGCACTCTGTGTAAGTCTCTATCCGTCAGCTGATGCATCTGCGATGAAAGACTGAAGTGTCTGTAATAGATGCTGAAGAGTCTGCAGCGGATGGCGAAAGATCCAAGCTGGAGACTAAAGAGTCTGCGCTGCATGGCAAAAGATCCAAACTGGTGGCTGAAGAGAGCGCTGCAAGCCAGACAATGAAGTCTAAGCTGACCGCGAAGACTGAAGCTTCTCCAATGAAGTGAAGTGTTGACTCCTTCCTCAGCCCTTTAAAAATCTCTTTGTGCTCAGTCATTCTTACCTGGGCCCACTGTGCCCTAGGATGGAACCAATCATACCCCAGGATAGGCCCTTGATCCCACTCTAGGGAGGAGCCAATCATATCTTAGGTAGGCCCTGGTCATGCTCCAAGGAGGAACCAATTGTACTCCAGGGCTAGAGTCCCACCAACAGGGAACTGGGCAGCTGAGTCATCCGGCCAAGTTGACACAGTGTGTCAACTACTACATATTGCATGTTGTTATCTTCAAAGTAGTTTCTCACATTACCAGATATAGGTATGCAAAACTAATCAAACAGAATACAACCTGCTCATGCCCTCCTCCTGTCCCTCTCTTGGACAGGTGCTTTCTTTCCCCTAGTAAATACATCCTGCTCATAGCTTCCATTTATTCCTAAAATTTATTCTTCAGTTTTTAAAATGAACTTATCCCAGGAACCTTTTATGTCAGGACGTCATTTGTTCCCCTATATCATTTGGAGGTCATATACCAAGTCATTTTTCTCCTATATTCTTTTGAGGCCATCCACCAAGATTATTGGATCAAAGCATGAGTTTGCTTTTCATAAATTCTGGATTGGGACTCGCTTATGTAACAAATTTTTATGCTTCAAATGTTGATATGTCTTTTCCCATTGCTCATACTTGTTCATACTTTGCCTCACAGTTTTGTCTCATATAGTTCTTTTAAAATTGCTTACAATTGCTTAAGCTCTAACTCCTGTATAATTTTGTTAAAATGTTGGTCAAAATGTTGTTGCTAAATCTCAGTTTAAATGTGGAAATGGTACAAGGTTATGATATTGCTTTAATGGGACATTTTATGACTGTTTCGTACTTGTATAAATGTACTGGTATTCCTTGCTTGACTTTAGACAGTAGCACTAGAGAGAGTAACACTAGTAGGACTCCTAGTAGACTTTATATAAACTTCTGTAAGATGGGACTTTTAAATCCAGCTCAGACTTAGAAAATGCATGAGCCTGTATATGAAACATGGGACTCCTTTTGCCAGCTAAATAACATTAGGTTAGCAACTGTTCCTAAAGACAAGGACAGGTTTCACTGGGACAGACTGGCTCTTATCTCCCCTCTACATGCTAGAGGAAACATCAGGCCTGCTCTGATTCAGTTTCCTTTCTTGACCTTACTCCTAATTTTCCTACCTCTTTGTACGTTCCTTTTTATGGGCATGTAAAATTAGGAAAACTCTAGACTATTCCAGTTGAGTGAAGACCTTAGAAAATGAGCATTTGTTAATGCCAAAGATAGGAAAGTCACTTTAGAGAAAGGACCCATACTCCATCTCTGGGTTAGATGAAAGAAAGAGAACTATGCCTGACCAGGAGGACACATATAAAAGCCCTGCCTTGGTTTAGTGTTTTGGGCACATCTCTTTTGGGAGACTAAACCTGAGACACAGTAGAGAGAACTGACTTCTGGAAGGAGCTATCTCCAAAAGCAGCACACTTAGGGAACCAAAACACATTTAGTGTAAGGGACGATTTCCAACATTTTCTCCTATGTAGTTTTCATTTAGATGCATAAGAGATAAGTTGTAGACTTTAAAACCGTTACTGTAAGGTGCTAGGTAATCTTGTTCAGACTTTGGTTTATCCCTTATGGAACTTGAACAAACAGGGATTACTCTGCCAGCTAGTAAATGCTCTTACAGTAGCTGCCACTCTTTGAAGCAGAGGACAGGCTCCCCCAGCCTTTCTTTGTTGAATCTGCATTGAAGCCTATGGCTGATGGAATGTTGGCCAGAGAGACAGCTGGATTTCTTTCTGGAGACTGACCTGTCATTGTGTGGACCACAGCCAGAAACTGAGAACACCTGAGGGGTCATGGCCAGGGCTACTCTCTGGCAGATACCTAAAGGTGCTTGGTGGAAAGTGGCTTGTAGGCACTGGAAAACTTCTATTTACCTAATTTATTTTTTCTCTTCTATTAATAAACTAGGAATTCTACATGAATTTTTCAGTAGAACAACTTAATGAGTCACTCCCTCAGAAATTAGACTGAGGCAGTTTGCAATATTTTACATTTTATAGTGGGTATCAGGCGAATAGTTCACATCTGTGCTTACATGTTAACTGAGTAAGAAAGATTTTTGTGAGCCTTAAAGTAATGAGTTTTCTCCAATATATAAGTTGTGATTGCTAGATGATAAATGTAAGTTGCCTATGAGCTCCAAAGATTTAATATCACCTACTTCTAGGAAAGGCTGCCCTGGAGACTAGATGGAAGAACAAAAATGTCTTGGAGATTTCTTTGCCCTAGGGCCCAGGACAAAGTTCTTCCAGTCAGTTGTCCCTTTTGTCTACCTCCAAAGGTTATTTCTTTTACAGTACAGCAGGGAAAGTGCTCTGCTTCCAATGCACCTTTTTATATAATAGCTATGCTTCCTTCTGTAGACGTTACTGATGCCAAACCAATTATAACATATTTAGAAGTATTCAGTATGAGTAAGTGCACAGTTCACATGGTTTGTGGGATTCTTGGGAGAGAAAAATCATGCACCTATTTGAGGGTGGTTGGATCTTATCTCTCCTGTCTCAAAAAGTATCTGCATGCTCTGTAGTGGTCTACTCAAGAGACACCTTGAGGAGGAATCAATTAGAGGCAAGGTAGGGACATGTACAATTCTCTCTTTTTGCACCACAGACTATGGAAATCACATAGTCAAAATTTCTTACTCCTTTAGAGTGCATCATTAGGTACTGGACATTTGAAATGTACATGCTGAAACAGAGCCATTTAATATTTTTCTGTAGGTATAGATGGCCTATGTAACCCCTAGAGTCAAAATGGAATGCAGAGGGAAGTATAAATTATCACGCTATTTTGCAACTAGAATGATACTGTGAAAAGGAAAATGGTAAAAATACCTTGTGTTCAGATTTTGTTTTCATTAAGAAAATCATTGTTACCTAGTTTTAAAATGTAGATGTGAGCTACAGGAGAACCAGGTAGTTCAGGTGCCTGCAATATTTACAATCCCAGAGCCTAAGACTGCTCCTCCCTAACCTTTGGAGCCTAAGCACAAGATGGCCTTAATTAGAGCCTTGCTCACCATTACTGAAAGTAAGGTTTCCCTTATTTGCCTTTCCACAGGGTGGACTTTAGAAGTCCAGTTTAGGCCTCAACAAGGCTACTGTCATCCACAGATGAATTTAGATAAGCTCTTGAAGGATGATATCCTTTAAAGAAGTAAATAGGCAATTTTTAAAAAGTTCCTACATTCCAGATCCATTTTCTATTGTCTCAATAGCTATTCAAATTATTTGATATCAAGTCAATTGTATATAAAATGCTGAGGTACCCCAGACCCTACCTTTATCATTTCTATAGAAAGTCACTATTGTTTCCTTGGTGACTATTCATAATTATCTTGTTGATGTTATTATTTGGCCCATGCCTATTTAATCATTTATTTGGCTTTTTCTCCTCCAGATTTAAAGTTATTCAACCAACCCAACATCAAAATGTGTGGTGTCTATTGAGGGCCTTTAGGTAAAACCTCCGGAGAGTATCTCTGCCTCACAGTCAAAAACTATGACCCCTTTTAGCCTGAAGAAGCCAGAGTGGTCATCACCCATGGTTCCTTCATAGCAGTTTGGGTTACTTCTTCAGAGCGGGAAATGTTGGCAGCTGGATTAGGTAGAAATGTTATGGGCAGTCAGACAGGGCCAGACCCTCAATGAAACAAGACAAGGTGACTTTGCATCTTTGGAACAGACACTGGTATGGGCCAGACCTTGAGACAAAAGAGTAAACAAATGTAGTCACGTACTTCCCGAAGGATGGGAATTAGGGATTGATATTCTTAATAGGTATCGATCACCTTGAAAGAGCCCAAGTGAGTCATTAACCCAACCCCCAACAGGAAGAGACCTTCTTCTGTATTCATGCCTGTTTGCTATGTGATTCATTTCCTCATTTAGTACTGGACTTAAATTTTACCTGAACAATGTGCTTATAATCTCACTGGTGGACCATAGTTTTGTCTCACCCTCATGCCTACCTAAGTGAGTTCCCATTTTCTCTACCTTAGACCCACGCGACTGCATGGTTTTCCTCTATAAAAGTCACTGGAAGAGAGGCACAACCTGCTTAGGACCCCCTTCTGTCTGTCTCTCAGAGAGAAGCTTTCTTTCCCCAAATAAATATATTCTACTCATAAAAAACTGATCAAACAAGTAAGTGTTAACTGTTCTTTTTAATAAATCAACAGAAATAAGTAGTGCAAATACTAAGTAAATATCTTAGCTCATATCTACATGTCTGCCTGTCTATCTATCTATCTATCTATCTATCTATCTATCTATCTATCATCTATCTTCTCTTCCTTCTTTTTGATTTTTCTCCTTTCTCCTATCTCAGTTGTTCTTCCATTTTGAGCAGTTTCTTTCACTTTTACAATATGTATTGTACCTTTTGGATTTTATTTGCTCTTTCAGTTTCTTATACTAGGGAGACAATACAATGTTTACACATGTGTTTCTTTTTTTTTTTTTTTTTTTTTTTTTTTTTTTTTTTTTTTTTTTTTTTTTTTTTTTTTTCTTTTTTTTTTTTTTTTTTTTTTTTTTTTTTTTTTGAGACAGGGTCTTGCTATGCAGTTCAGGCTGGCCTTGAGCTCAGTTTTGTAGCCCAGGCTGGTCTCGAACTCACACCAGTCCTCCTGCCTCAGCCTCCCAAGTGCTGGGATTACAGGCATGAGCCACCATGCCCGGCTCATGTGTTTCTGATTTGTTTCTCTTACGATTTTGGTCTCTAATTGCATCCATTTGCCTATAAAAGGCTCAAATTTATCTTTCTTTATAGCTGAGTAATATTCCAATATATAATAATACTGCATCTTTTTTATCCCTTCCTCAGTTCTTCGGCTTTTGGTTTGTTTCTAAGATTTAGCTACGACAAATTGTGCTTCCATAAGCATGGGTGCACATATATTCCTATGGTATGAGGTTTCAAATTCTTCTGGAAAAATACCAAAAAGGGTAATAGCTGGGATAAATGAAACTTCCAAACCTAGTTTTTTGAGGAACACCCGCACAGAGTTCTTCAGTCGTCATACCCATCTATACTCTACAAGCAATGGAGAAGAGCTATTTTTTCTTCACAGACCCTCCAACATTTGTTATTCATTGATTTCTTGATGATAGCCATTCTTTCTGGGGTGAAATAGAATCTTAGTGCTACTTTAATTTGCATTTCTTTAATGACCATTGATGTTGGAGTTTTTTTTTGATATATTGTTTTGCCATTTGTATTTATCTGAGCAGTGTATATTTATCTCGGATGCCCATTTTTGGATTTGAATGTTGAGGGCCCTGATTTTTAAAAATTCTATATATGTTTTAGATAGAAGTCCTTTGTGTGAGAGACAGTTGGTTAAATTTTTTTTTCCTACTATCTGGATTTTCTTCTTACTCTGTTGATTTCCTTTCATGTGTAAGCATTTTTCAATAAGATGGATTGTAGTTGTTGATTTTTTGAAGTATTTATCATGCAATTTGATTTTGGTTCATGAACTCTCTGCCTACCCCTTTGTCTTTAGTGTTTCCACTTAGTTTCTCTTCGAGTAGATTTAGTGTTTTCAGTTTAATATTTAGATATTTGATCCATTTTGACTGTAATTTATTACTTGTTAAATGTCTAGTTTTAGACTTCAGCATTTAGAGAGCCAGTTTTTCCACCACCACTTATTTAAAGAGGCTATCTTTCTTTCAGTAAACACGTTGGGACCCTTTGTCAAAGATAAGGTGGCTGAGTGTGCTTGTAGTTGTGTCTATATCTTCTAATCTGTGCCATTGATTCTTAAATATTTTGCTAGGACCATCCTGATTTTACCACAGTAGCTTTGTGTATAATTTTAGGTCAGGGAGGGATTGTGATGCCTCTTGCCTTGCTTATGTTACCCACGATTGCTTTTGCCATTCTAGGTCTCTTCTGATTCCAGTTGAATTTTACAAATGTTTCTTTTATATCTATGAGATGCAATAGGTTGAAGAGCATGGATATTTTCACAGTGTATGTTTTTCTTATCAATGAGCACATAATATCTTTTTGGGTTTTGAAATCCTCTCCCATTTCTTTTTTAATGAGAGTTTTGTAGTTTTCATCGTATAATTCTGTTACTTCCTTTGTTAGATTGATTCCTAAGTATTTCATTTTTTGGGGGGAGCGATTGTGCTATTCACAGTATTGAATAGCACAATACTGTGAATAGCACAATAGCGCCCTCTCTCTCAGTGAGTCTGCTGCTTCTATAATACAGCAATACTATGGATTTTTGTGTGCTGACTTTGTATCCATCTATACTAGTGAATTTGTTTATTAAATCTAGCAGTCTTTTAGTGTAGTTTTTGGGTCTTAGTTGTAAAATATCATATCATCTGTGAACAATGATAATTTTACTTCTTGTCCTGTCCTTATTACTTTTATTTCTTTCTGTCAGCTAATTGCTCAGGCTAATGTTTCCATAACTACATTGAACAAGAGTGGCAACAGTGGGAATCCTTATTTTGTTTCTGATTCTGAAGTGAAAGCTTTCAGTTTTTGTACATATAGTATGATATTGACATCTGTTTTGTCATAGATGATTTTTTTTTTTCATGTTGGGGTAAAGACTATCTATTCTGATTTCTGTAGGGATTTTATCATGAATACTGAACTTATGACGAACTTTTTCTACATCTATGAGATGATGATGTGATTTTTGTCTTTGGCTCTGTTAACATAATTTACTTATGTTTTCTTGAGTCCAGAGCTCATCTATTACAAGACCATGAACACAGGTTTTCTAAACCAGACAGGGGAATAAATACATTAAAAGCACATTTATATGCTTTTCACATATTTATCTTGTAGTTGTCTTTATTGGTACTCTATTTCTTTAAGTGGATTTGAATTATCATGTATGAATAGAGCTCTTGATTGTGAATTTTTTCAGCTTTTATTTGTCTCAAGTTGCTTTACTGAGTAGACAATTCTTTCAGGTATTTTATTGGCATTTGCACAACCCTGAACATGTGCATAGCCTTCTGTGTCTTCAGAAGGCCTTATGAATATTTCCATTACATAGTGCAGGCTAGGATTTTATTCTTTCTAAATCGGTATTGTTGCTTTGGATAACTGCTGTGTTAGGTAATTTCTGTTGGTTATTTTAGACAAATGACCTAGAGATTGGGATTTTTCCTGCAGAGAAACCTCAGAATCTTCAAATGACAAGGTATGCCATACAAACAGGACTATTTCAAGGCTACATCTTACAGTACATGTCTTAGAGTTAAAAACAGTACTATGCAAATCGGGATTTTTTGGAGGAGCAGCTTTGCACTGTAATCCCTGTGTTCTTTAAAATTCCTTTTTCGTGTTTGGATGTATTAGTTTGATAATAATTAAAAGACAAATGAGGCTAAACCTTTACATATAAACTTGCATTTAACTTACGTGTCACGTATGCTTTGTTACTTATTACAAAATGGGTGATATTTAATGAAACTGGAAAAAAACACAGTGCTGTTTTATTCAAGAGAACCCATGGATATCCTTCACAGAAAAGTAGGCCAGGAAACTCTAGAAATCATAGTTGACATAGAATCTTAAAATTTCTCAGTTACGATGGATAAAGAGAAGAAAATATATCTCAAGAGAGAACTTGGATATTTCTGGAACACAGGTTTTTTAATTGTTAATATAATTGGTGCAGGGATTTTTGTATCTCCTAAAGGGGTGCTACAGCACTCTTCAATGAACGTGGGGCTCTCCCTGTGTATCTGGGCTGTCTGTGCTGTACTGGCCATAACTTCCACTCTCTGCTCTGCAGAGATAGGCATAACTTTCCCATGCAGTGGAGCTCACTACTATTTCATCAAGAAATGCTTTGGCCCCTTATTTGCTTTCCTGAGGCTTTGGACAAACTTGTTTACCTCAGCTGGCATCTTGGCTAGTCAAGCCCTACTCCTTGCTGAGTACAGCATCCAGCCATTTTACCCAAGTTGCTCTGTCCCAAAGCTCCCCATGAAATGTATGGCCCTGGCCATGTTGTGGATTGTGGGAATTCTAAGTGCTCGTGGAGTAAGAGAGATGATATGGCTTCAGACGCTGAGCGTGATGCTAAAAGTGGGTATCCTTAGCCTCATTTCCCTCAGTGGAGTGTTCATGCTGATAAAAGGGAAGAGAGAGAATGTAGAAAGGTTGCGGAATGCTTTTGATGCTGAATTTCCAGATGCTTCCCAGATAATTGAAGCCGTCTTCCAAGGATATTTTGCATTTTCAGGCGGGGGATGTTTTACAAGTGTAGCAGGTAATTATGAGAAAACAAGAGAACCTAAAAGCTCAAGCCATGAGATATTGCATGTATTCTGAAATATATATCTTTTGACTGCATTTTAAGTTTTATGCAAAACAAAGTTTAATGTTTTTCTGCTTTCTGCTTTACTCAATCAGAACAAGTCAGATTGTGTTGCTGCCTACTCAGGATTTTTTTTTCCTTTTATTCCAAAATGTTATCTTATTGAACAACTTTGCACTTTCAGCTTTCTTCTGAGGACCATAAATATGGAACTTATAAATTAATCCGATTTCCTTTCTGTTAACACATAAATTCTTGGGCTATGGAAATACTTGCCTTCTATGAAACCATGAATCTAGCAATGGTCTAATGCCAAACTTTACATTGGGAGTGGATGTAATCCACTTGAGTATATTTTTTACACTTAAGTATTCTTATTAGTTGATTCTTTTCAAAATTGTATTAGTATATGTTAGCAGCATATAATTATTATGTTCATTGTGGGGAGTTGGTACATGAATATAACACATTTTAATTTCCTTTGAAATTTATATTTTATCAAAACTTTTTACTTCCACATGTGAATGCAATATTACAGGCTTATGTAATAATACATCCAGCATTTCCAATTAATGATAATTCATATTTTCATACTGTATGGGAGCATTCTATTGTAATTTTGGATCTACCTACTGACGACTTAGCTCATATGCGAAGAAATATTTGGGACCGGCCCCTGTAAGCATGATTTCATGATGTTGGGCTCTTGATGCAGAAGCTTCTCCAGCGGCTTCATGATTCCTTCATGATTTCATCTGGGACAGGGCTGGGCAGCTGGCCACCAAGGAAGGTGTCCAGCAGAATATTCCTACTGGGCTCCCTCAGAAGCCCAGGGCAGAGCAGTAGTGCCACATTTTGCCTCTCGTTTGTATGAACACTTCCACGGAGAAGACAATTAGGGCTATGTCTGACTGTTCTGAAGTAGATCTGGACGAAATATGTTCTCCTCATTTTCAAACTCAGTCTCTTCATTTGAATTCTGTATCCTTTTCCTGCTGCCTCATCAGGCTCTTTTCACATTCATTTATCTTATTTTATCTTCTTACCAGCTGTTTATGTTGGCATTAAACATGAAGCAGACTCTTGATTCTCATATAAAGTTATCTTTTATCATATGATTCCTCAGTGATGTGTTTACTATGAATGAAATAATTTAACCAACAACTATCCTTACAAATCTATACTAGTGTCTCAAATGAGCAAGAAATTCCAAAGAGGTTTGTAGTCTAGTCAAAGAGGAAGTAGTTAGATCTTGGTCTGAGCTGTGCCATGCAATAACGCTGGAAAACACCTCCTCTTCTTTGAGCTTACTTCTATTTTTTTCTGGTCTCCAAAATGTACATCAGGATCTCACTTAAAATCACTCTGATTCTGTAACTAGAAAACAAATCATGGCATGTTGTATTTACTATATATAAGGGAACAGTATAATTTCTGTGCAAAGTCAATAGAAGGAGCATTCACCTTTCATTGTCACTGAGAGGAAAGGTGGCAATTTGAATAGAATCAAAGATACTGTAGCAGAGGAGAATGTCAGGGAAGATGTGGAGACCAGAAGCATACAAGGGCATAAAAAACAAAGCACACAATACTGGGTGATCATAAAATTAGTTCCATCTGAGGTGATGGTCCTGATATATACAATTGATATATACAATTGATGGTATGTGGATAACTGGATGATGTCAAGTTTTAGGCAATGGGTGGAGAAAAAGATTTACTGAGAAAGCTACTGTAGGCTTAGGCAATTACGTAGGGGGATCCTCATAAATTCCCTGCAAAAGGGGGCATCCACTAGGCAAAATGCCTCAGAACTTGAGGACTCTGAGGACTGACTTGACGACATTTCATGTTTAAGTCAGAGGTCATTGGTGAACTTCTGACCTGAGGAAAATGCCAGTTTTCACTGAGTTAAAAAGTCTGGTGTTGAGGAAGGAAAACAGTGAGACGCTGTACATCTGTGACTAAGTGGGTCACTGAAAATTCAGAAATAAAAGTGATCAAATCTCTCTCTCTCTCTCTCTCTCTCTCTCTCTCTCTCTCTCTCTCTCTCTCTCACACACACACACACACACACACACACACACACTACATATACCCCATAAACCTACTTTCTTTTTTAAAAAAAGATGCTTATGACTTCTGTTTGAGCTAATTCTATCTCATTTTATTACCAGAATTATTTCATTGGTATGTAATTATTCTCTGCTGTGAATGGTGGAAGCGTTTCTGTGTGTGGGCAGTGGTTAATTTACTCAACAAACTTTATGGCACACTAAGTTCTAAAAAAAAATGCTTTGCTTAGGGGCTGGGGAGATAGCTCAGTTGAATAAGCTCCTGCCTGGCAAGTGCAGGGTCCTGAGTTCAATCCCCACTACCACAAAAACAAGCAAAACAAAAAAACTAAAAATGCTTTGCCTGTAAAATAGTAACATATAGGCAGCAGATACTGAGTGATGTCAGAGTACTTATCTTTTAGATTAAGTTTCAAGAATATTCACTATCTGTCTGGTTATTATAACTCTTTATTACAAATTAAATGTTATTCTTCACCTCCTACCCATAAATTAAATGAATAATGACAACATACACTGATATTTTAAAAAGTATAGCTTATTTAAAAGTTGCCCTTGTCCTTGTTCCAATCATAGAGATTAATAACGATCATTCTTAAATACCGATTAAGTGCTAGGCAAAGGGATTGGAATGTTTTTTGTCCATATTGTTTCCATTTCTCCCAGCATAAAAGCAAAACATAAGAACCTTGTTAGACAGTATGTTGTTCAAAGCCAGCGGTGAAGGCAGGATGAACACCAGAGGTCTCTAACTGTTACCCTTCAAACGTTTAATCAACTCATATTAATATGTTCCACTGATGTTATATTGAAGATCTGTGCAAATGGAAGAACGTTGATGTATGTGAAAGGATAGATAGCTACTTGTCAAGAGAATTTGGCTTTCTATAAAAGAAATCCACAAGCAATACTTTGAACAATGAAAGGGGAATTTACTGGAAAAAAATAATGTGATAGTTCAAGAAAAATCTGAGCAACCGAACTTCAGCAGCAACAGATACAGGCCAGCGTGAGGACTTGAAAAACTAAATCTCCCTTCCTTCCTTCCTTCCTTCCTTCCTTCCTTCCTTCCTTCCTTCCTTCCTTCCTTCCTTCCTTCCTTCTTCTCTGTCTCTGTCTCTCTGTCTCTGTCTGTCTGTCTGTCTCTGTCTCTCTGTCTCTCTCTCTCTGATGAATTTAGGACAGGGTCTACAGAGTCCATAGTGTCTCATTATGTAAATCTCATAGTGATTCCGTTTTTTTCAGCTCCCAAGCACTGGGATCACAGATGCACAACCACCACACTGAGTTTCAATCACCCTTTTGGCATGCCCCGGTGGCGGGGCTGGTGGGGCACACCAGGGATCAAACCCTGGCCGCTGAGCTCTCCTTTCATTTTTTAAAACCTCTATTTCATGGATTTTCTCTGTCTTTGGTTCAAATTCTCAAGAGAGACTTTCTCATACATTGGTGATGATTGGCATACAGTGGTCAGAGATTGCTACTAGATGCCCAGAGGTTGCATTTAGTATACATGGCTACACATGTCATGCTCTCTCTGTCAGGGCATAATTCTCAGTGGATGGAAAATCCAGGGAAAATGGTGTAACGAGTTCAATGAGCTTGGAAAAACAAACTATTTCTGAAATATACCTTATCAGGACTGGCGAGATAGCTCAACGGACTAAGCGCCTGCTTATACAAGCTCAGGGACTGGGGTCCCATCGCCTGTACCACATGCCATGCAGGCCTCTCCTCCAGGGCAGACTGAACCGGCAATGGAATCCAGGCGTGGTGGCACATGCCTGTAATCCTAGCTGCTGGGGAAACTAAAATCAGGAGGATCACTCTGAGTCTGAACTTCGTAGGAAGACCCTGTACAAAACAAAGCAAAACCAAAACAAAAACATACCTTATCTATGATGTTAAATCATGCCGCTACCCTTCTTCCTTTTGCTTTTCTTCCTCTTTGTAGTGCTGGGAACAAAGCTCAAAGTTTCTCCTGCCAAAATAAGCCCTTTACTACCAGGCTACATACACATCCCATACTTTTTTCTTTTGTTCATGTGCTTGCTACTGGAAAAAATGAATGGCAAAAAGCTATAGGGGGAATTTATGATTGACTTTTTAACTCCTCTTGAACATATGCCTTATGACCAGACAATTTTGGTACCCAGCAAGAGAATTTCCTCTCCTACTCTTGCAGAAGTAATAATGATTGCACAGAGATATGAAGGAAAAGTCGGGAACAGCCTGGCATCTGGGAAAAGAAAGACCATCCTACCTAAGAGAAAGGGACCCATGGCAAGAAGGCACAGGGCACTTCTGAGGAATGAAGAAAAGCAAGTCTGCTTATACACACTAGAGCTGGTAGAAAGGGCTGCCATCAACTGGCCATAAGAACAGCTCCCACATTGTTTCTTGTCGTGTGGCCATTTACCACAGTCTGCATTTTTGCATGTGTTTCTACAAGTAGCTAACAAGTAGCTTCTCTTCCCGGAGTTAAATGGCGCACAGTTTTTGTTCACTGTTGTTTTTCTACTGCTCAAACTCATGGTTGCAAACTCAGCATGGAACTCCTACTAGAGGGCCAGGCTTGGTGGCACATGCCTGCAATCCCAGCACTTGGGAGGCTAAGACAGGAGGTTAGCCCTGACTTCAAGACCAGCCTGGCTACATAGTAAATGGAGGCCAGCTTTCACTATCTAGGGAGACCTGTCTAAAATCCCCCAAAACAGTTCCTACTAGAGAAGGCTGAAAATGTAGATTCAAATAACATTTTTTATTTTTGTATCCCCAGCAATATTGTCATCTATTAGGAAAATGTAGGCAATATCTTCATGTAGCACCCAACTTAGAGGGAGCTGAGTATACAGCAGTTTGTCCCTGCCACTCCTGTGTGTGTGTGTGTGTGTGTGTGTGTGTGTGTGTGTGCTGGAATGGACAGGAAGAAGAACCCAGCATAGTACTTGGCATGTGGAACAATGTCTCTTATTCTTTCTCTTTTGCAGTTCTAGAGATGTGCAGGGGATGGGAGCCAGGGCTATGCTAGGCGAGGCCCTTTACCACTGAGCCAGTCCCCACATGAAAAATTTCAAAGATAAATTTAAGAAATACGTTTTACCAATTATAATATTTCTCTTTTATGTGTTTCAGGAGAGCTGAAGAAGCCCAGAGAGACAATTCCCAAATGCATATTCACAGCATTCCCTCTGGTGACTGTGCTCTATTTGCTGGTTAACATTTCCTACATGACTGTCTTGACACCCAAAGAAATTCTTTCTTCAGGTTTGTACGCACACAGCCCAGGCAATGAGCAAAAAAGGGTATGTCATTTCAGCACCTCTCGGTTATCATTTTACCAGTGGAGACTGGTGCTGGCTGGTCATTATTTTTATATATATAATCTTATTATTTTTATTAAGAAATAACAATGAGACAGTTTCAAAACATGTTAGCAGGATAGCCACAATAATTAATACAATGCATATTGTTGTCTTCATAGTAGTTATTCAGAGTACAAGATGCAGACATGATAAATTTTCTAAATGTTACTGGTGCAAATAATTCTTCTCATTGAGCTAAGAGAAAGTAGGTGTATATATAGTCCAATAGTCCATAATAGTAGTGGATTATTGGCACAACTGGCATTGCCAGAACAGCTTCCAGATCTCATTATTCTTTATGTAAAGTTGACTTGCAATTTTCTAAGAACAGTGTGCCAAAGAGGGCGATCTGGCCTAGATCATGTTTAAACATGAATGCACTTCCTAATAATATGGAAAACGTTTACATAATGCTGATGGTTACAAACTAATCCTGCTTTCATGATATTTTCATCTATTACAACATTTTTGTGCATCTAGGACAGGGGATTTGGGATCTACAGGGTCTCACTATGTAGATTGAACTTCTAATGATTCTACTGTTTTCAGTCCCCACAAGTGCTGGGATTACAGGCACATGCCATGGCTGTCTCAGCGCACCCTGGGGATGGGGTCAGCACAGCATGCTAGGGATCGAACCCCAGCTGATGCGCTCTGTTGAAACAGGCACTTTGGTCCTCTAAGTTATCAGGCTGGGCCTATCTATTATAACTTTTACAACATTTAATTCTCTGTACTCTTGCAGGTGATATGAAAAGTGGTAAGTTTGAAATGCAAGATATTAGTAGTTAAAAAGTATACCCTAATGGTCCATTAATGCATTTGATTAATAATAATATATAAAATAATATATTTGGTTGCCTTAGATAACTCAATTACTTACATACTATCAATTACTATCTTAAGGCTGAAATTGTAGAATAAAGAATGAGAAGATGTTAAAGATGCCAACACATTTGAAAATACAATCAGATTCAAGGAATAAAAAAATTGAAGAGAAATGAAAAACAGAAAGTAGTAATTTCCCACTCTAGCATTAAACCTGGAGTCACTCCTTTCTGAGATAAACCCCATTATCCAAGTTAAATCTGAGATATTTTTAGAGATATTTAATTTTATTGCCATTATTAGTTATATGCATTTATCTATGTTATATAAAAGTATAATGTGTATTTAGGGATATAGTATGAAAACGCAACACATTGTATACATGACCAAATTAGGGTCATTAGTAATTCCATCTCCTTAAGTGTCTTTTACAATGGTTTTAATATAAGCACTCTAAGAAGCTATCATAGAGCACCTGTGAGAGCTACACAGGGTGCTGCCTCATGGGATGAGCAAGAATACTGACTCCCCATGGCCTAGGTGTGCTGGGGACCAGGGAACTAGGTAGAGTCAGAATTTTGAGGGACCTAACCAATCTAAAACTGGATGAGAACAAGCAGTGTCTTACCAGCTATTTTGACTGTGTAAAGAGTAAAATTATAATTAATTGTGGGTATGTCCAGAGTGCTGGTCTTTGGAGGCAGCCCTTCTAGTTCACAGAAGCTAGAATACCATGTGACCTGGCCACACAGCTCATTATGAGCTAGTGAGTGTCTCCTCTAGCCAATTGTCATGGTCTCACCAATTTTGTGAATAACTAATATGCCATCTCAGAGTGTGCATAAATCTCTTAGAGAACTTGAACAATAATTGCCTATACTTTGTTTTATAGTTCAAACCCTTTCAGGCCTAATCCTTAGGTGTTTGCTCAAATTCTGAATTTTAGTATCTGTATTTTTGTCATATTACTAAGCATGTAAGTTAAAAATTATCCAGAATTGTAGGAGAAAATGTATTTAGAAAATGTATACATAGGGATGACTATGATATCATTAAGTACCATAACAAAAATTTAGAGATCACCAAAATGTATAATTAGTATGAAATAAATGAATATTATGATTCATATAATAGAATGCTCTGAGCTATGTAAAAGATTATGTTGATGATGGGTACCTATACCTATAGTAAAAGGACAATATTTATAACTGATGATAATGGAAAAGGCAAGATCTATATTACCTTACAAAACAGAAAGTAAAGAATAAAATTGGAGATCATCATGTTAAACAAAAGAAGCCAGACTCAGAAAGGCCATTATTGCATGTTTTCCCTAATATGTGGAATCTTAAAAATATGAGATGAAAATAGCAAGAGGAGAATCTACTGGACAAGAGAAAGGAAAGCAGGTGAAGTAAGGGGTTAAAACAACGAGCACTTAAATGATCAAAATACATGCAAAAAACCACACTGAAATGAAATATTTTGCATGTTCAATAGGGAAAATAAAACACATTTAAAAATAGAAAGTAGATATCAACAATGATGATCTCTAAGACATTGTGGACAATTTTTGCTTTATTATTTCCACTCAACTTTCCAATTTTTCTTTAATGAGATGTACGCTTAGTGGAGAAAGTTGTAAACTGGAGAGATTCTTAAAATTAGAAATTTTAAAGATTTTCTTTTAATTGATTAAACTGGTATAGATAGATTACTTTGATGGTACACACCTGTAATCCCACCTACTCAGGAGGCTGAGGAGGAGGATCACAAGTTTAAAGCCAGTCTTGGGAAAATGAACACGATCCTAGCCAAACAAAAACGGTGGGGATGTAGCCCAACCATAGAGTGTTTGCCTAGCATCAATTCTCAGTACCGGAAAACAAAACAGGTACATGTAAAAGAGGTAAAGGCCAGCCAGATAGCTCCGTGGGTTAAAGCATGCCTGTAATCCCAGGGCTTGGGAGGCTGAAGACAGGAGGATCACTATGAGTCTGCTTTGTGTAGTGAGACCCTGTAGACTCTGTACTAAATACATTTTAAAAAGATGTAAAACATTTCCAAAGCAACATATAGTATCCATAATACAGTATGAATTGGTTGTTACATTTTTTTTGTTAGAAACATTGAGAAACATTATGACTCCCTGTGATAAAGATTACATTCAGTGGTTTATATAATGAAAGAAACAGTGACATGTTTTCGTCAGTATAAGAGGTCTGGCTTATTTTGTCACACATTGCTCTCTTATTAGAAAAAAAAAAAGTTACCTTCACTGTAAATAAACTCTACAACTGGGAAAAGAAAGATGTCCTTCTAAAATGAGAGGTGTGGAAATATGGAAGTGAGGAGCCCTGGTTCCAACTGGCCAC
>PVJA010027527.1:0-19942 GCA_004027025.1 Myocastor coypus | reverse complement strand
AAGGAATTCTTAATTAATAGTGTCTGAAGTAAAAAAAAAAAAAAAAACAACTGTAGAAAAGTATAGAGGAAAGTAGGTAAAAAATAAACTGAAGTAAACAAAGAAATCTCTGAATAAATAGCGTCTAAAGTAAAGAAACAACTGTAGAAAGGTAGAAAGGAAATGAGATTAGAAATAATCTCTGAAATAGAAAAACAAAGGATAACTATGAGTAAAGAATTAATAAATGCTTTTAAAGAAGACATTGATAAAAATTAGGGGAGAACAGAAAAATAATGGAATCCTTGAATGAACAATACAAGAAAAAAAAATAGATTGCATGAAGCAGTTTCAGATATAAAAGAAAACAAAATCTCAATCACAAGCTGGTAAAACTGTGTAAACAAAGGGAAGATAGAGTTTCAGATCTTGAAGACACAGTCGCAGTTAGTGAAAAAGTAAGACAGGATCTCTAAAGAAAAACTAGGATGCAGGAAAATGTAATTCAAAATCAGCAAGATGATGTAAAGATGAACAACGTGAGACTAATAAGCATCAACAAGAAAAAAGAAATCAATATAAATGATATAAAATATATAAACAGAAGTAAAAGTAGAACACTTCCCAAATATGAGAAAACAATCCAGCATTCAGGTAACTGAATCATATAGAACTCAAAGTAACATCAACCCAACTGAAAATACAACCAGAAATCAAGCAGAAGAATAATATACTAAAAGCTGCTAGAGAAAAGAAACAGATCATGTTTAAAGGGAAAAGAATCAAAATAATGGTAGATTTCTCTTCACAAACTATGACATCAAGAACATGTAACAGAGTGTTCTAAGTCTTCCATGAAACCAAATTCAAGCCCAGATCCCTAGACCACACAAAACACTTTCAAATGAGGGAGAAGAGAAATACTTCCATGCTGAAGAACAAGTCAAGAGTTTCATGATGTCAAAGCCAATTCTAAAAAGAATAATAAAAAATATTTTAGAAAGGGACCAAAATGACCCAAACTCCATGAATGAGAACAGAAAGAACCCACCAAATAGGGCAACAAACAAAACAAAGGAGAAAAATTGGTAAACGATACTCGGTAAAAAGCATGTCAGCCATAAGTCAATACATGTGAATTATAACTATCAAAGTAAATGGGTTTAATTCTGCAATTAAAAGACATAGACTGACACAGTGGATTGGGAAACAAACTCCACCAATATGCCGTATAAAAGAAACACACTTAACTCACAAAGAAATACATAGGTTGAAAGTGAAGGGATGGAAAACAACACTACATGAACCAGCACCTCAGGAAAAGCAGGGGTAGAGATCCCACTTGCAGATAGTCTGACCTTCAAAACAATATTGATCAAATGAAATGAAGAAGGCCACTATATACTGGGTAGGGTAAAAAAATCAAGACAAAGACATAACATTCATAAATATGTACACATCAAAATGGGAAAACTCAGCTAAGACAAATCTTAGTGGACATGAAAAAACTAATATTCATTACCACACTCTTAACAGGAGACCTTCATACCCCTTTATCCCAAAAAGATAGGTCAAACAAACAAAAAATTAGCAATGAAGTAGCAGATCTGAACCAGAATTTGAAACAACTGGACTTAGTGGACATATGCAGTATGTTCCAAACAATCACTTCTGAATAGACATTTCTTTCAGCTGCACACAGGAAATTTTCTAAAATAGACCACATACTAGTCCAGAGGTCATGCTTAAGTATTTTCAAGAAAACAGAAATTATCCCATGCATATTATCTCACCACAGTTCAATGAAACTGGAAGTAAATGACAAAACAATCCACAAGATTGGAACAATTAAATATTCCAATGCAGCACCTAAATTATCTAGAAAAGGAAGAATAAAGTAAATCCAAAGCCAAAAGAGAGGAAAATGTAAAGATTAGAGTAGAAATTAATTCAATTAAGAAAAAATACAAAGAATTAATGAATCACAAAGCTGGTTCTTTGAAAGATTTGATAAAATAGATAAGCCCCTAGCTAACCTCATCAGAAAGAGGAAAGAAAAGACTCGCATTCAAGCAATAAGGAATGAAAAAAACAACATTACCTCAGACTGAGTGAAGATTCAGATCATTAATAGCTACTTTGAGAATCTTTTCTCTCACAGAACTGAAGACACAGATGAAATGGACAGATTCCTAGAAATGTATAAACTACCAAAACTGATTCAAGATGACATAAGAGCCCTCAATAAACCAATTAACAGCCAATGAAATACAAAAGTAAACAGCCCACTGGCAAAAAAATAGTACAGGTCCTGATGGATTCATAACTGAATTCTATAAGAAATTTATAAAAGATATAAGTCCAACATACCTGAAACACTTCAGTAAAATTGAAAAGGAAGCAATCCTCCCAAAATTATTCCTGGACACAAATATTCTACTGATACCAAAACCAGAGAAAGATACAATTAAAAAATAGAACTGTAGACCAAACTTCCTATGAACATAGATGCAAAAATCCTCAATAAAATCCTCACAAATAGAATATAGCAAATCATTAAGATTATAGATCCCTGCCAGGTAGCATTAGTCCCAGGAAGGCAAGGATGGTTTAATATAGGCAAATTTATAAATGCAATATACTTTATCATTAGAGCTGAATAAAAAAACCACACAATCCCAATATTACAAGCTTCATTGGTGGCCCACTGCAATTGCAGAACATTTGACTACATATGCATCTGCTTCCTCTTAGTCCAAAGAGAAAAATTTTCTTTTCCTTTCTTCTTTTTTTTTTTTTTCTTCTTAGCAACATCAATAGGGAGGTGGGTCATGCCCACATACTGTACTCTGTAGAACTATTGTGAGGACAATATGCAATATGTCAACTTTCAGAAAAAGAAAGGGCAAAAGAAAAAAAAGTAACGCTGATTGAATGTGTTAATGTTTAATTGTTTGATCAATCTTATATACCTATATGTATTAATCTAAACTGATCTGATGATGAAAATATGTAATATAACCATTGTTAAATTTAAACAATAAAAATGTTAAATAAAAAACCACAGTCATCTCAGTTGATGAAAAAAAGGCTTTGATGAAGCCCAGCACTCATTCATGTTCAAGATACTACAGAAAATTGGTATAGATGGGCTCTACCTCAACTTGATAAAAGCCATCTATGAGAATTTATTCAATAGCTAAAATAATTCTAAATGGAGGAAAATTGATGTATTTCAATATTACATTTGGCACAAGACAAGGATGTCTTCTATCACTACCCCAATTCTGAAATCATTAACTACAGCCATTAGATAAGAGACAGAAATAAAGTAATAAAAATAGGTATAGGAGAAGTTCAATTATCATTATTTGCAGACGACATGATTGTCTACTTGAAAGACTCCAAAAACTCCAAGAAGCTACTAGAATTAATATACAAATGCAGTAGCATAGCACGATACAAATTCAACACACAAAAGTCAGTAACATTCCTCTACTCAGATAAAAAAACACTGAGAGACAAATTAAAGAAACAATACCTTTTACAATGCCACCAGAAAAGATGAAATACATAGGAATTAATCTAACTAAAAAAGGAAGAGATCTATTCAATGAAAACTATAGTACTCTGAACAAAGAGCTCATAGAGGATTTTAGAAAATGGAAAGATATTTCTTGCTCCTGGATAGGAGGAACCAACATTGTGAAGGCAGTCGAAATGGTTATACAGATTTAATGTAATCCCCATCAGAATACTATCAATATACCTTGCAGACCTGGAGAAATCAATCCCAAAATTTATTTGGAACTAGAAAAGCCCTACAATAGTAAAGATAATCCTGGGAAACAAGATAAGGCAGGAGACATTACAATTCCTGAGTTAAAAGTATATTACAAAGCCACACTGATAAAATCAGCATGATATTGGAAAAAATAGACCTGGGGATCAGTGGAAGAGAGTACAATATAAAAAAGCAACTACAAACAACTAAGCCACATTATCTTAGACAAAGGGGCCAAACATGTTTACTGGAAGAAAGATAGCTTTTTTAACAAATGGTGCTGGAAAACTTGGCTCTGTGCACGTCAAAAATTAAAACTTGACCCAAGTCTATTACCATGCACTAAACTAAAGTCAAAATGGATTAATGACCTAAATATTAAAACAGTAACACTAAATCTCCTGGAAGACAATGTAGGAGGCTATCTTGAAGGTATCTAAGTATGGAAACATTTGATGGGCAAAAGTCAAAATGCATGGCTCACAGTTGAAAGAATCAACACCTGGGACCTTCTCTAGCTGAGAAGTTTTTGCATGTAAAAAGAAATTGTTGACAGAGTAAAACACAACCCATAAATTTCAAAAAATCTTAACTAATTAGTATTGAGACAAAGATCTTTTGTCTAGAATTTATAAAGAACTAAAAAACAGTACGGTCCCAAAATTCGAAGAACCAATTCAGAAATGGGCATCAGAGATGAACACACACTTCTCAGAAGAAGAAATAGTAGAAGCTTATAAATACCTGAAGAAATGCTCCACATCGCTAGCCATCTGTGAAATGCAAATTAAAAGAAAACTGTGTTATCAATTCATGCCAGAAAGAACGGCTATCATAAAGAAATGCAGGAAGAACATATGTTGGAGGGACTGTTGGAAAAAAGGAACACTTCTCCACTGTTGGTGGGAATGCGGACTCATGCACCGACTATGGACATCAGTGTGGAGACTCCTTAAAAAGTAGGACTGGAAATCCCATTGAATGCAGCAATCCTTCTATGGCGAATTTTCCCAGAAGAACTGAAAATATCATATCATAGTGATGCTTGTTCGCCTATGTTTATAGCAGCACAATTCATGATAGCCAAATGTTGAAAACAATCAAAATGCCCATCACTTGAAGAATGGTTGAAAACAATGTGGTGTTTTTATACAATGGAATATTATTCAGCTATAAAGAATAACAAACTCAAATCCTTCCTATATAAGTGGATGTAGCTTAAACATACACACATAAGTGAAATAAACCAGACTTACATATATAAAAATCATATGGTCTCCCTAGTGTAAGAACTCAAAGAAAAAATAAAAATAAAAAGACTCAACACAGCTAAATGGAAATCAAAAACTTAAGGATTAAACAATGAATATACAGCAGGGAGAAAAGTTTGGAAACAAGACAGGGGAAAAATCATGTAATAATATACACAGAATGGATTAGACAATGGTCCTAAGAATCTCTAAGAGGCTTTTTACACTGAGGATAGCAAAGTGAAATGCTAAAACCATGTTTGGAATGTCTATCATTCTTGTCTTTTAGATGTGTGCCACTTCTAATGTCACTACAGTTATTGTTATTCTCTCAGGTAAATATTTGTTTTAAAAAACAAAAAAGAGCAATAAAAGATAATAAGAGACAAGAAAAATGCAATATGATTGATCTGTTACAATTTTGTATATGGTTAGATTTCTAAATTGCTGTGCAAAAATGTGCAACTATTTTTATCACATTTTAGGGAGCTATTAAAATATCAATGATTGATGCAAAATACTGATTCCATATTAAGTCTAAGGCATTTGAGATTCAGAAAGACAGTGACGTTAAGCTTAAGTGCCTATGCTATACACTAACAGCATCACTAAGCTTCTCTTGTGGAGAATTAACAACTTAAGTTTGCAGACCAAAAATTTGAGAAAAAGAAGGGCTACAAGGATAGTCAATATTTTCGCCCTATCCCTTCAAGGTCTGTGAGTGCTCAGGACAGAGGAGAACCTGTGATGCAGTATCCTATAACTCAATGGTGTCCCAAATTTTCTGGTCAAGGAGATATGGGAGCCACAGAAGAAAGGGATCGATAATATATAGTATGCCTAAGGAGAGTCATCTAGAGAGAAAATATTCTCTCAGGCTTTCACAGAGAGCAGACTGGTCAAACAATGGCTGTGACTCATCCAGATGGTTGACACTGACAAAAGTTCTACAAAATGCTGTGGATGGTCTTAAGGGGATTTGATTGACCTTGTCAGATATAAAAGTTATGTGTTTCATTATATAGGTCTTGCTTTAACTTGGCCTTAACCACTGAGTAGAAAAGTTTAACCACAAGGCATCAAAAGTAAAGCCAGGTAAGTATTGTGAGCTGTGAAAGGCTCAAGTCAACAGTTTCTGACATTGCCAGTTCTCCTAATAACCCATTACTATTATGAAATATGGGACTATACCTACAATTACTTTCTCTTAGTTCAATGAGAAGAAATATTTGTACCAATAGTGTCTAGAAAAATTATCATATCTGCATCATGTACTCCGAACAAGTACTATGGAGAGGAAAAAAACCATCAAATCATGAAGGTTGTGCATTACAACCAAGAGGTGTTCATTCCAGCAATGAAGGGATGATTCAAAATGCACAAAAACATAAATGTAATATATCGCGCCGGGTGTGGTGGTGCACGCCTGTAATCCCAGCACTCGGGAGGCTGAGGCAGGAGGATCGGTGCGAGTTCGAGACAAGCCTGGGCTACCAAAGTGAGCTCAAGGCCAGCCTGAACTGCATAGCGAGACCCTGTCTCAAAAAGACGAAAAAAAAAAGTAATATACCACGTCTAAAAAAATCAAGTTAAAAAACATAGTCATCTCAAAAATGTAGATAAAACTTTTAACAATGTCCAACATTTATTGATGATAAAAAATTATAGAGAATTTACACAGATGTTCTAGAACTCAACCTGATATAAGCCATTTATGGAAAACCAACAGACAACATCATACTAAATGCACAAAACATCAAGGCCTTCAGTTTAAAATCAGGAACAAGGCAAAGATGTCTACTTTATCCGATTGTATTCAATATAGTTTTGGCAATGTTAAACAGAGCCATTATAAGAGAGAGAGAGAGAGAGAGAGAGAGAGAGAGAGAGAGAGAGAGAGAGAGAGAGAGAGAGAGACAGACAGAGATAGACAGAGACAGATACAGAAAGACAGACAGAGATAGACAGAGACAGACAGACAGACAGAGACAGAGACAGACAAAAAGACCGAGAGAGAATAAGAATTAGAAAACAAAAAAGTTCATCTAATGTTATTTATAGGTGACGTGATACTCTACATAGCAGAGAGTTGACACAGATGGTGGTGAAAACGTCACCAACCCAATAGTCTTAAAGATTTAACCACTGAATTGACCAATGGAATAGGATACAACCTCAGCATCTGAACAGTCCTCATTTTTGTACACAAATATGAATGCATGGAGAAAGAAATGAGAGCAACTACGCATTTCATGATGACACCCCCAAAAATCAGGTACTTAGGAATCAATCTCACAAAGGAAGTAAAAGACTTATACAATGAAAATTAGAGTGTTCTGAAAAAAAAATCAAAGATGATTTCAGAAAATGAAAAGATATTCCTTGCATCTGGATAGGAAGAAACAAACACTATGAAAATGCCTAACTCCCTAAATTGTTATATAGACGCAATCAATCTCAATCTAGACAACATTAGAGTACCTCACAAATCTAGAAAAAATATTCTTAAAATTTATCTTGATTTAGAAGAGGTCTTCAATAGTAAAAACAATCCTGAACAACAGAGTAAAGGTTTGAGATATCACATTCCCTGACTTGAAATTATACTGTAAAAATACTGTGTTAGTTATAGTATGGTATTGGCATAGACAGACATGAGGATTGATGGAAAAGAGTAAAATATATGCATACACCTGTTAACACTCTCAGCCTTATTATCTTTGAAAAAGGGTCTACTGAAAGATAGCTTCTTTAATAAATGTGCTTGAAAAACTGGCTTTCTACAAGCCAAGGTCTAAAACTAGACCCACGCCTATTGCCATACAGAAAGCTACATTCAAAGTAGATCAAAGATTTGTTTTTATTTGATTATTTTTTTATATTTTAGTGAAGGTTCTACAGGGTGTTCAGGGTCTTACTACTAGGTCAGACTTGTAGCGATCTGCCTGTTTACAGCCAACCAAGAGCTGGGATTACAGGCACATGCCACTATGACCAGTCTCATGTGGTCCGAGATTGTGATCTCAGCATGCACCGGGGTCAGGGCCTGTACAGCAGGCCTAGGGATTGCATCCCCAAACCTCCCTTTCCCCCCAACCCCCAGCTCCTATCCCTGGTTGTAGTCTCCTTAATCAACTGAGCCATTTGGCTGACCCTGGATCAAAGATTTAAGTGTTTCTTTAAAAGATTTATTTTATTTTATTATTACTTTTAATAAGAAATAACAATGAGACAGTTTCAAAACATGTTAGTAGTATACCACAATAATTAATACATTGCATATTGCAGACATGATAATTTTTCATTGGTACAAAAATTTCTTCTCATTAAACTAAGAGAAAGTAGTTGTATACAGTCTAATATTCCATAACCATAGTGTGTTACAGACATGATAATTTTTCATTGGTACAAAAATTTCTTCTCATTAAACTAAGAGAAAGTAGTTGCATACATAGTCTAATATTCCATAACAATAGTGTGTTATTGGCAGAACTGGCAGTGTCAGAAGGTCTTGATTTAACACTTACACAGCTCAGAATAATAATCTAGTTTTACTTTTTATACCTTGTACTGGGTGGTTAAGAACTGAAATGGACATCTGAGATGAACACACACTTCTCAGAGAAAGAATTTAAACAAGCCTATAAATACATGAAGAAATGCTCCAAATCGATAGCTATGCATGAAATGCAAATTGAAACAACACATAGATGCCATTTCTCCCCCATAAAGAATGGCTATCATAAAGAAGTCAACCAACAACAAATGTTGGCGAGGCAGTGGGGAAAAAAGGAAACCTTCTCCAATTCTGATGGCAATGCAGACTGGTATAACCATTATGGAAAGCAGTGTGGACACTCCTTAAAAAACTAAACCTGAAAGTCCCATTCAATCCCGCTATCCCCCTACTTGGTATTTTCCCAGAAGAACTGAAAACATCATATCATAGTGATATCTGTGCACTTATGTTTATAGCACCACAATTTGTGATAGCCAAATCTTGGAAACAACCAAAATGTCCATAATCTGAGGAATGGTTGAAAAAGATGTGGTATTTTTATACAGTGGATTATTACCCAGCTAGAAAGAATGATGAACTAGAAAACTTCATAAATAAGTGGAGGTATCTTAAAGATATAATCATAAGTGAAATAAACCAGACCTACATGTGTAAATATCATATAGTCTTCCTAGTATAAGCACTCAAAAGAAGAAATAAAAATGGAAAAGCATAGCACAGCTGAATAGAAAGTAAATATTTAAATGTTAAAACAGAAAAAACTAAATATTCTGGAGGAAAACAAGAACAAATCTTAAAGACATAGAGATAGGCAGGGAGTTCATCAACAAAACTAAACTGTAAAGGAAATACTTCAAGTAATCAGCAACTGGAATCTCATCTTTTTGACATGTTTCTTCACTTCAGAACAAACCAACAGTTTAAATAGAATGTACGTCAACTGGGAAAAATTATACCTACCTCTTCCTTTAACCAAGCCCTTCTGTCCAGAACATATAAAGAATTTTTAAAATGCCAGGCACCCATATTCAAAGACCCAATCCAAAAATGAGAGTCTGGGCTGATTGTACATTTCTCAAAGGAAGAAGTACAAATGATAAGTAAATGTATGAAAAAATGTTCACTGTCATTGGTCATTAAAGAAATTAAAATCAAAACAAACTTGAGATTCCATCTCATCCTTCAAAAAAAGTTTAACATTATGAAGTCAGCAAATAATAAATGGTAGTTGGGTGGGGCAGAAAAAGGACCCATTCTTTACTGTCAGTGGGAATGCAGACTATTACAACCACTATAAAAGTCAGTGTGGAGATTTCTTAAAAAGTTAAGATTGGAGATTTGACCAGCAACCAGGCCCTTCAAGTGAGTGAGATCTGCTTGGGCCTGTGGCAATCTAATTTGGTCAGGCAACCAGGCTCAGTGCATGTGTGAGGCCTCACTGGGTCCACCTGATATTCATTCAACCAGCAACTAGGTCCAGCGCATGAGTGAGACCACCCTGGGCCAGCCAGAAATTCATTTGACCCATCAATCAGGCCCAATGTGCCCAGTGTGAAAAACTGCCGCAGAACTCCCTGTAGAGAGACTAGAGACAAGACCTACCCTGCTGATGCAGTAGCAGAACATCTTACCAGAGTGGCACAGCAGCTTTGCCTCCAAGAGCTGCAGAGTAAGAAATGGAGCTCAGAAGCCAGACACAACCCACACCCACCTGGACAACATTGAACTTGGTATCTAATACTAAGGTAAGAACTCTACCAAAGCTCTAAAACTCAAAGTCAAAAGGTAGAGCTATATAAAATGACAAAGAGAAGGAGCAAATGCACTCTCAGGCCCAAAGCCCACCCAGAACAAATACAGGAGACAATAACATAGATGAAATTGGAAATCACACACCTGAAATCTCTGAAATAATAGAAGGGGAGGTAAAGAACCAACTTCAGAAAGACATAGAAGAAATCAGATCAGAAATTATTTCTGAAGTAAAAAAAAAAAAAAAGAAATAATACCAATAATAGAAGTATTAGGGGCTTCTAAAGACAATGATAAAAATAGAGGATAATAGAAAAATGATGGACTCCTTGAATGAGCAATATAGGAAAGTAACAGAATGTATTAAGCATATTTAAAGTGCTACACAGGAACTTAAAACCTCACGGAGAAGGTGGCAAAACCATTTGAAAGAAAGTGAAAATATATTTTCACGCCTTAAAGACACCATTGCAGCGAACAAAGAGGTAAGAAAGGATATCTTAATAACAACTAGGATTCAAGAAAAGGTCATTCAGCATCTGCAAGATAATGCAAAGATGAACAACATAAGACTAATAATGAGAAAGAAGAAGTCTGTATAAATCATGTAAAAAGAATATGGACAGAAGTAATAGCAGAAAATTTGCCAAATATGGGGAAAATTTTTACATTCAAGTAACTGAAGCATATAGAACTCCAAATAACATCAACCCAATTAAAACCACAGCCAGACATATAACAATCAAGATCCCAGAAATTCAGCCCAAGAACTGTATACTAAAAGCTGCTAGAGAAAAGAAACAGATCACATTTAGAATAACAGCAGATTTCTCTTTACAAATCATCAAGTCAAGAAGAGAATGGGGCAAAGTACTTCAATTCTTTCAAGAAAAGAAACTCCAGCCCAGACTGCTATATATCCTACAAAACTCTTTTTGAAGTGCAATGGAGAAGTGAAATACTTCCAGGACAAAAAGTGAACAACTAAAGAATTTCATGATGACAAGCCAACCCTGCAGAGTCTACTAAAAGATATTTTAGAGAGGGATCAAAATGACCACAACTCCATGTAGGAGAATGGAAAGAAGCCACAAAATAGGGCAAATAATTAAACACAGGAGCAAAAAGATGTATACAAAAGCAATCTTTCAACTATTCTTTTATATATAACAGCATAATATGTCCATCAGCATGTTCTAAAAATGGAGTTCTCTTGCACCCTATGGGTCACGGTTCTGTCTTGGTCTACTGGGTGAATATCAAAGAAATAGCAATAGGTCAGTCCCACAAGTGACACCTGGCCACCAGTAAGCATCATGGACACTGTCTATGTACATGACATTCTAGAACTTTGTGTGATATCCTATCCCCAAACTGTTAGAAGTTCTGATCATATATTTGCCATTCCATTATTTATGTTATGTTTTATTCTTAGTAATTCTTTACTACCACAGAAAGTTTTCTCTTAGTTGATATCTTTGTATATATTCACCTATTCAAATACTATGCAAGTACTCTCAATTGATTATAGATTTGTACATATGATAGATAACATTCTGGCCTCTAAGTTGGAATCATGATTTGATTTGAATTTTGGAATATTGTTTTGAAATATTTTACTTAATTTAAATTAATTAATATTTAGTTAATTTTCTGAATATTGTTTAATTATACTTTTTGTTTTATGATTCATACTGTATCTCTGACTTGCAATCTACTTATAAGACGTGGTATATTTTCTCCTTGTATTAGAAATTTCAAAAAGAAAAAAATATATGTACACACAAGGATATATATCTATATCTATCTATCTATCTATCTATCTATCTATCTATCTATCTATATATATATATATATATATATATATATGTCTTAGTTCATTGAGAATAGAAGTTTGTAGTAATATTGTTTAGACAAGAAAAAAAAGTTAGGGTTGGAAATCCCATTCAAGTCAGGTATTTCCATCCTTTGTATATTTCGAAAAGAACTGGAAACCTCATACCACAGTGATATATGTGCACCAATGTTTATTGCAGCCCAGTCTGTCATACCTTAATTCTAGAAATAGCACAGATGCCCACCAACTGAAAAATGGATGATGTAGCTGTGGTATTTTTACAAAATGGAGTATTATTCAGCTGCAAAATATAATTAATTTGAATATTTTGTTGGTAAATGGATACAACCAAAGAATGTACCCTTAAGTGAAATAAATCATATTTGCATGTACAAATATATCGTCTACTTAGTGTGAGAACTTGAATGAAAACTGGAATTTTAATGACACAATAGATCATGGGAAATTGCAAAGAACTTATTCTACAGGAAAGAGTTACTGAGTTAAGGAGAAGGACAGAAGAGGGTGTGGGGCAGACATTTATTGTATCTAGGTATACAATGAAGACTTGTTGGCCAATTGCACTGTGGATATCTGCTGTTATATGGGAAGGAAAAGACAGCACTTATTTTCTTGTCTCCTTTTATCAATTGTTTGTACTTTTCGTCTTCTTAATGTCCTTATTTTTTATTCATTCTTCCAATTATTATGCATATATATGGTAAGATGAATAACTGATTGGAAGAGAACATTATGTGTCATAGCAAAAATTGTCAAATTTATATTACTTCGTTAAGTGAAATTCTGTGTCCTTTGTAATTTTTCCCTTTCAATTCTAATTTATGCTGTCTTTAAAAACTAAACTGTAAAAATAACATATAAATATCAGAACTGATTCAATATAGATCTGCAGAGTATTCTATACCATTACAACAGAGTATACATTGTTTTCTTTTCTTTTTTTTTCACATTGTTTTCTTCAGCACATATTTTCTGCAATATATAAAACATACAACTTCGCAAAGCATTCCAAAATAAATATCACGTAATCAATTTCACCCCATTTGTACTACCAGACCACTGTAGAATGTAAATGGAAATTAATGTTAGAAGACACCTGAGAAATTATAGAATTGGAAAATTTATAACCACTTCTTACTAACCAATGGCTCAGAGAAGAACTCAAGGAAGAAATTTAAAATTTTCTCGAAGTTAACAACTTTATCCAGCAAAAGGGAATCTCTTTGACATTATGAATGCTGTCCTGAAAGGGACACTGCAGTCAATGCTTACATTCAGAAAACAGAGTGAGCTCAAACAACTCACAGAAATCAGCAACAATCCAAGGTTAAACCCAAATTAAAGAGAAAAGTCATGAAGATTAGAGTGGATGTCAGTGAAACTACAACTAAAAATTAGAAATAATTAACAAATTGAAGACCGTTTTTCCTGGAAAGAATAAGCACAGTTGATAAGGCCATACTCAAACTTACAAAGAAAAGCAGAAAAAGAGACTCACATCAATGGAAATAGAAATCAAAAACATGAAATCACAACAGACATGTTAAAAGCAAATACCATGAAAAATCATGTTCCAATAAATTGGAAAATTCTAAAGAAGTAGTAGAATTCTTGACCCATTAATTGTTGAAGCTAAGGCAAGAAAAGATCCAATAGATGAACAACCCAATAACAGGCAATATGTTATAGAAACCAATAAAAAATCTGCTAGCTAGAAGAAGACTAGAACCTGGTCCTCTAAACATTTAGGAATATTTTATCACTTTGTTGTAGTTTATACATTATGTAAATTTGAGGAGACTAGAAACTTAGCTAAGTAACTCAGCAGTTTGGCATCCTGGTGTGGAAAAGTTATGCCCTTACGCTCTAGGATGTTAATCACTTTGTCAGCTTTAGAAGTTTAGAAAGTTAATTATGTGACTCAGCAGGCTGCCACATTCCTTACTTGGTTTCATCTTGAGCCTGTGAAAGAGTTGAGCACAGAAATGGTTTGGATATGAAGGACCACGCCATCCTCAGTGTGGATAGGCTTCATATAACGTAAGGTGGAATTATGAGGTTGTCTTCTGCCACTATGGCCTGTTGCCCCTGTGCCATGCCACCTTGCTCTGGAGCCAGCTGATTGTGGACTGAAACCTTCACAAATTGTGAATTAAATAAACCTTTTCTTCCTAGATTTTGGGCATCATATATTTTTGTCCCAGTAATGAGAGAAAAGTAAGGAGCCTGCAAAATTGCAATTCTTTTACCTGCAATCTTGGTACTTCTCAAAGAATTTATTGAAAATTTAATTACATGGATGAGTGTATCAAAATTTACTTATGGAAGCCACCATCACTCTGATTCCAATCAAAGATAATGACCCAACTAAAAAAGAAAAATATAAGACACTCTACTTAATAAACAAATGTAAAGGGGCCCGGCAGGATGGCTCAGTGGTCTAAAGCACCTGCTTAGGAAAGCTTAGGCGGCTTCAGGGACAGTGGTTCGATCCCTGGCACCACATGCTGCACCAGCCCTGCCCTCAGCACAGGCTGAGCCGGCCATAAAAATAAATAAATAAACAAAAGTTCTGAAACAAGAAAAAAAATAAAATAAAAAATTCTTAAAAATAATAAAAATAAACAAATGTAAAAATCCTCAACAAGTTCTTAGCAAATAGAATGTCAAAAACCTTCAACAAGTTATTAGCCAATAGAATACACATCAGCAAAAGATCACACATCATGACCAAGCAGGTTTTATCCCAAAGATGCAAAGATGATTCATCATATATAAATAAAACAGAAGCAATGTCAAAAATCACATGACATCTGTATATTTAGTGGCATATTTGTGTATAGTATATTCTCATTTTCATTCTTTAAATATAAGAATGCATATGTAATTTTATATAGGGAAATGGTGTCATCAGCTATAAAATATAAATCGCATGTGTATGTGCAGTAATAAAAAATGTTTAGTTTCTATTAGTAATATAGAATACTGACATTCATTTTGAGAGATCAGCAAATGCATTTAATATTAAAAAATCTTATGCTACATCAATAAATGAAGAAATGGATATCAACAAAATCCAATTCTCCTTCATTATAAGGACCCTGAAGAAAATAGACACAGACAGACCATACCTGAATTTGATAAAAGCTATTATTACAAGCCAATGTCCAACGTCATTTTAAATGAAGAAAAACTGAAAATATTCACTCCAATGTCAGGAACAAGAAAAGGATTTTCTGGGCTGGGGAGTTAACTCGGTAGAATAAGTGCTTCTCTGGCAAGCACGAGGTCCTGAATTCAATCCCTGGCACCATAAAAGAAGAAAGAGCCGGGCGTGGTGGCTCACGCCTGTAATCCCAGCACTTGGGAGGCTGAGGCAGGAGGATTGGTGCGAGTTCAAGACCAGCCTGGGCTACAAAAGTGAGCTCAAGGCCAGCCTCAACTGCATAGCAAGACCCTGTCTCAAAAAGACAAAAAAAAAAAAAAAAAAAAAAAGAAGAAGAAAGAAAAAGTATAGTTACACTATCATCACTTCTGTTCACTATAGTGCCTAATGGGCCAGTGAGAGGGCTTAGCAGTCTAAAAGCTCCTGCTAAGGCAAACTTAGGCAACTGCAGGGACCGTGGTTTGATCCTCGGCACCACATGCTGAGCCAGCCTCAACTGCAGGGGAGGCTGAGCCAGCCATAATATGTAAAAAATAGTAAAATAAATTAAAAAGTAAATAAACTGAAGTATTAAAAAATGTAGTGCCTAAGGGCCGATGAGATGGTTCAGTGGTCTAAAGAGCCTGCTTAGGAAAGCTTAGGTAATTGCAGGGATCATAGTTTGATCCTTGGCACCATATGCTGCACCAGCCCCACCCCCAGGGCAGGCTGAGCCGGCCATTAGAAATAGATAGATAGATAGATAGATAGATAGATAGATAGATAGATAGGTAAAACAGGCAAACAGGTAAAAGAAAAAATAAATAAGAGGAAATGAGAGCTCCCCAAAATTATGATTATTTTCAAATGACATGATCTACTACATAGGAGATCTAAGAAATTGTATAAAATGTAGAATTAATGACTAACTTCAGCAATATAATGGATTACATAAAAATGAACACCCAAAAATCAGTAGCATTTGTGTACACCCATAATAAAATCAATAAGAATAAAATTGTGAAAAGATAACATTCATGGCAACATCAACAAAAATGAAATGCCTAGGCTTTAGACTAACCGAGGATAGGCAGGAATTTTATAGAATACTACAGTAGTCTGGAAAATGAGATTGAAGAGAAAATCAGGCAGAATCAATATGGTACAAATCACCCCATTCTCTAAAGTGCTATATAGATTCAGTGCAGTCCCAATTAAAATACCTACATCATACTTTACAGACATACAGAAAACAATCCTAAAATTCATGTAAATGAGAAATGATCTAGAACAACAAAAGGAGTTTTTGATAACAACAGCAGAGTAGGAGGTCTTACATTAGCTGACTTCAAGCTATGCTACAAAGCAACAATTATACAAACAAAAAGACATGTAGATCAGTGGAAAACAATAGGGGAATTTAGAAACAACCTCATACATATTCAGCTGTGTGACCTTTTGTCAAGCAGGCCAAAAGAAAATGTTTGAGGAAAGGTGGCCTATGCAACAAGTGTGCTCGAAAAATTGGATAACTGCTTGCTTGATTGAAGCTAGACTCCTATCTCTCATCATAAACCAAAGCAAGAAGAAATAGATCAAATATTTAAACATTAAAACAGAGACATTGAGCTACTAAAAGGTGAAGCAGGTAAAATTCTTCAAGGCAAAGGTATAGGAATGGATTGCCTTTACAGAAAAACAATTGCCTACAAAATAACAGCAAAAATTGACAAATGGGATTACATTAAGTTAAAAAGCTTCTGCAAAGCAAAACAATCCATTAGTAGAATAAAGAGCAAATCTACAATTGGGAAACATTTGTGTAAGCTATTCCTTAGATGGAAGACTAATATCTAGAATATGTAAGGAACTCAAAAACTATATCAGGTCATTTAAATTATAAGGGCTAGGGGTCAGGGAGATATCTCAGGGACACAAGTGCCAGCCTGGAAATGAAAGGTCCTGAGTTCAATCCTCAGTTCCAATCAATCAATCAATCAATCAATCAATCAAATACAAGACCTAGTCAAGTGAAAGGAACAAACATTTGTCTCACAGGAAGAAATACAAATGACCAACATATATATTAAAAATATTTAATAGGACTGGCAAGATAGCTCGGTGGACTAAATGCCTGCTTTGGCAAGCTTGGAGACCCAAGGTTCTATCCTGCCACCAGAGCTTGCTGAACCAACCACTGAGTCTCAGCGTGTCGCACATACCTGTCATCTCAGTACTGGGGAGGCTGAAAACTGGAGGACCACTACAAGTCAGAGCTGTGCAGTGAGATCCTGTACCAAATACGTGAAAAAAATGAAAATAACAACAAAACTATTTAGTATCTCTGCCAATTAGAGAAATACAATTGAAACAATATTGATTCCATCTTACACCAGAATGACAATAATGAAGAAATTTTCAAAATAACAAATCCAGTTTGTGACTGTGGCAAGAATGACTCTACACTAATCATGTGGCAGAATACACTAATCATTATGTAAATCAGTATGGATATTTCTCAAAGAAATAAAATTAGAAATTCCAAATGACCCAGTTATTCTTGTAGGTATTTTCCCCAAAGGGCTAAGGTCATTGTACTATAGAGATACATGCATACAGGTGTTTACAGCAACATGATTTTTAGTAGCTAAATCTTGTAAAACACTTGTATGTACATCAACAGATGACTGGATAAAATATTCTACCTGAAGATAACTGGATACTATTCAGCTATAAATAAGTACACATTTGTATTAGTTACTTTTTGCTAATTGCTGGGACAAATACCCAACACTCAAAATGAAGGAAGGAAAGGTTTATTTAACTCACAGTTCGTAGAGGTTTCAGTCCATATTCGGCTGGCCCAAGGCTGAGTGGAGCAGGGCGGAGAGCATCCAGTTCATGGCGGTGGAACAGCAACAAAATGGCGGCAGAGGTAGCCAACCAACACGGCAGCAGAGCAGCAGCAACAGCTCGAGCTCCAGTCTGTCTCTCTGTCTCTCTTTATATTACATTCAGGCTCTCCGCCTTAGCTCCCGCCCTAGACTACACCCATAATCCCAGAAGTACTTCCACCCATAATCCCATCAGTACTAAAACCCATAATCCCAGGGATCATGGATCAAGTCTCAAACTCTAGCAGTCCCCGCCCAATGACTCCATGAGGCTTTGGGGGGACAACTAGACATAAACCATAACAACATTCAAGATATTTGTAGGGAAATTGGTGTCATTTAAAATGGGATTGGTGATAGTGAATACCCTTGTTTTACTTCAGATTTTCAGCTTTTTTCCATTTAATATGATTTTGATTTTTGTTTTTTTATAAGTGGCTTGTATCAGAATGAGATATGATCCTCTAAACCTATTGTATTCATATCTATTTTGTCCATTTATTGTGAATGGATATTTGATTTTTTTCAAAGGCCTTTCCTTTGTCAATTAATATGATCACATAGTTTTTGTCCTTCCTTCTATTTAAGGGATGTATTGCATTCATCTATTTACATATATTGAAACATCCTTGCATCCCTAGGTTGAAAACTCATTGGTCATAATGTATTAACTTTTTGATGATTTGCTAGATTCTGCTTGCCAGTATTTTCTAGAGGATTTTTAAAATCTACGTCCTTTAAAGAGATTGAACTATTTATTTATTTAGAATCTTTTCTTGGTTTTAGAGCACAATTCTATCTTCTACATGATGTTGGGAGGTCTTTCTTTCAACTTCATTAAGAAGTGTGAGTAATATTTGTATTAGATGTCTTCCAAAGTTCTTATAGAAGTCACTAGTTAGTCCTTTGGATCCTATGTTAGTGCATAGGTTTTATTTTTATTATTGCTGCAATTTTATTACCTGTTGGTGGACTGTTAGATATTTATGTACACTCTTGTTTCAGTTACAGTAACTCATATTTATCTAAGAATCTATTTCTTTTTGCTTTTCCAATTTATTGAAGTAAAGATTTTCAAAACAGGTACTAATAACTTTATGAATTTTAGAGGGATCAGTTATGACTTAGCCTTTTTTCATTTCTTTTTTACAGTGGTCATTTACATGTTGTATGATTTTGCTTAGTTCAGCTAAGTTTTTGTTAGCTTTTTTGTGAACTTGCTATTTATTGTGTGTGTGTGTGTGTGTGTGTGTGTGTCTGTCTGTCTGTCTGTCTCTCTGCCTGTGTGTATATGCAGGCATACACATTCTGAGGTTCTCAGGTCAATTATAGAGCAAAGAATTTATTGCTAGTACAAAGACCTCTTCAAAGAGTGTCTGCTTTTTAGTTATGCTTTCTGATATGACTAACTGTAGACCTTTGCCCTTGTCCCAAGATTCAGCCACCTCCAATAGTTGAGAGAGTTTCAGTGCATTGGAACCAAGGAGTAGACCATAAGATTGTTAATGACCCAAAGACAATCAAGATAGTGGCATACAGACATCAATTAATAACAATAGCAACAATAACAATTAATAATATGACAATCTGGCAATAGCAGCAAAATCAATAACAGTGCAAACATCAAAGACAAACTGGACATTGACATACCATACGAACCAATAATGTACCAAACTTAATAACAGAAAAATAATCAATAACTATAGAATACACATTCAGAGAAATAAATGACACAGTATATATTACTACCTGTGAGAACT
>PVJA010027526.1:0-28486 GCA_004027025.1 Myocastor coypus | reverse complement strand
CTGTAATCCCAGCACTTGGGAGGCTGAGGCAGGAGGATCAGTGTGAGTTCGAGACCAACCTGGGCTACAAAAGTGAGCTCAAGGCCAGCCTGAACTGCATAAGGAGATCCTGTCTCAAAAAAAAAAAAAAGAAGAAAAAGAGCATGGATCAGAGTGCTTCAAGTCTTCCATGAAAAGAAATTCCAGCCCAGACTGCTATACCCTGCAAAATTCTCTTTCAAGTGTGAGAGAGAAGGGAAATACTTCCACAACAAGGAACAACTAAGAATTTCAAGATACCAAAGGTAACCCTACATAGACTACAAAAAATGTTTTAGAGAGGGACCAAAATGACCCAGACTCTACAAATGAGACCAGAAAGAACACACCGAATAGGGCAATCAATTAAACAGGAGAAAAGGGAGTAAACAATAATGGGTAAAGGATATGCCACTCGTAAGTCAATATATTTCAATTATAGCCATCAATGTAAAGGGACTCAATTCTCCAATTAAAAGAAATAGACTGGCAGAGTAGATAAGGAAGCAATATCCAACAATATGCTGTATACAAGAAACACACTTAACTGGTAAAGAAACTCACAGGCTAAAAGTTAAAGGATTGAAAACAACACTACATGGCACAGCACCTCAAAAGAAAAAAAAAGCAGGGGTAGCAATCCTGTTTGCAGACAGTCTAAACTTCAAACCAAGATTGATCAAACAAAGTAAAGAAGGCCACCACATACTGGTTAGGGGAAAAATTCAAGATGAAGAGGTAACACTCATAAATGTGTATGCACCCAAAACGGGAGCACCAAGTTATATAAGACAAATCTTAACGGACAGGAAAATTTGCTATCCAATACCACAATCTTAACAGGAGACCTTAACACCCCTTTATCCCAAAAAGTTAGGTCAAGCAGACACAAAATTAGCAAAGACGTAGCAGAACTATACGAGATCTTGGAACAACTGGACTTAGTGGACATACGCAGAATATTCCACCCAACCACTCCTGAATGCACATTTTCTTTCAGCTGCACATGAGACATTTTTCAAAATAGACCACATACTAGTGCATAGGTCATGCTTAAGTATATGCAAGGAAACAGAAATTATATCATGTACATTATCTGACCACAGTGCAATGAAACTGGAAATAAATGACAAAATAAAACACAGTAACCCCAGAAATACATGGAAATTAAACAACACCCTTCTCACCAACCAGTGGGTTACAGATGAAATTAAACAAGAAATTAAACAATATTTACATTTTAATGAAAATTCAAAAACAGTGTACCAGAATTTATGGGATGCAATGATGCAATGAACGGTACTGTGACACCCTCTCTCAGAGAGAGAGAGAGAGAGAGAGAGAGAGAGAGAACAGCTTCTTCACAACAGCCCCATTCAGAAATTTTTTTTTCTGTGCCCTGCTAGTGTTTTTTTTCTCTTTATTTCTTTCATTTAATAAGAAATAATAATGTGACATTTTCAAAAACACGTTGGTAGTACATTCCCAATAATTGATACAATGCATATTGTTGTCCTCATAGTAGTTATACAGAGCACAGGATGTAGACATGTTAATTTTTCTAATCATTGTTAGTACAAAAAATTTCTTCTTGTTGAACTAAGAGAAAGTAGTTGTATGCATAGTCCAGTACTCCATAATCACAGTGGGTTATTGGCAGAACTGGCAATGTTGGAAGCTACTGATTTAAGCCTTTTAAAGCTCAGCATACTAATCTTGCTTTACATTTTATGCCTCGTGGTTAAACTTTTCTGCTGGGTGGTTAAGGGCAAGTTAAAGCAAGACCTGTATAACAAAACATGTAACTTTTGTATCTCCCAAGGTCACTCATATCTCCTCAGGATTTACTTTGAAACCATGTACAGTGCTTTGTAGAACTGTTATCAGTGTCAGCTGTCTGGATGGATCATGGCCAATGCTTGACCAATTTGCTCTCTGTGAAACCCCGAGAGAATGTTTTCTGTCTAGGTGACTCTTCTTAGGCACATTATACATCATCAATCCCTTTCCTCTGTGGCCCCATAATCTCCTTGAACAGCAAATTTGGGACACCACTGAGCTATAGGCTGTTACAGCACAGGTTCTCTTGGGTCCTGAGTCCTCACTGAGCTTGAGGGGCTAGGACCAAAATATTGGCTATCTTTGTAGCTCTTCTTTTTCTTTAATTTTTGGTCTGTAAACCTATATTCTTAGCCCTCCAGAAGAAAAGCTTAGTGATATATATATATATATATATATATATATATATATATATATATATATGTGTGTGTGTGTGTGTGTACCAGGGATTGAACTCAGGACACTGGGCTTGCCAGGCAATCACTTATTCTTTTGAGCTATCTCCCTGGGTCATTTTTTTGTGTATTTGGTAAGGGTATCACTGTACAACTTAGACTCATAGTGATCCCCCTGTTTTCAGCCTCCCCTGCTCTGGGATTACAGGTGTGTACCACTATGCTCAAGATTGAATTTCTTGAGTTTTTGAATTCTGGATATTAGTCACTTTTCCATTGCTGGGACATAGCACCTCATATACACAATGTAATGAGAAAGAGGTTATTTTGGCTTATGGTTTCAGTCCATGGTTAACTGGCTCCAAAACAAAACAAAACAAAACAAAACAAAATAAAACAAATCTGTTTACCTTTTGGCAGTCAGGAAGCAAAACAAAGAAGAAAAGCCAGAAAGAGAGAAAGACAGGGCTGGTGAGATGGTTCAGTGGTCTAAAGTGCCTGCTTAGGAAAACTTAGGCAACCACAGGGACCACGGTTCAATCCCTGGCACCACATGCTCTGCCAGCCCCACCCCCAGGGCAGGCTGGACCAGCCACAATAATTTTTTAAAAGAGAGAGAGAGAGAGAGAGAGAGAGAGAGAGAGAGAGAGAGAGAGAGAGAGAGAATATATTCCCAAAGACCTACTTCCTTCTACACCTCTTAATAGCACATGAAGTTAGACGATCTAATCACCTTCCAAATGCCACACATCGGTCATCATCTAGGAAACTATTTTTATCCAAACCATAATACTCCAAGACTTCTGATTGGTCCTTTTTATAATTGGTCCTCTTTACTGTATTTCCCGTTTGTTATGAGTAGTCTAATTTTATTGATTGTGTGTATCTTTTTGTATATTATTGATTTCTTTACATTCATTGTTTTTTAATTCTTTGTCAAGCAATTCATCAGTTTAGATTTCATCAGGGTCTATTGCTAGAGACTTATAGTGTTCCTTTTTTGGGGGGTTCAAACTCACGACCTTGTACTTGCCAGGCAAGCACTTGTGCCACAGAGCTATTTCCCCAACCCCTGTTGTGTTCCTTTAAAGGACTCATGTTACCTTGTTTTTCATAGTTATCTTGTCTCTGTATAGGTCTGTCAGCTAAATACACCAATTCATAAGATGGCTTTCAGAACTAGTGCATCAATTTGAAATATTGTGTTCCTTTGGTTTGGGGGGATTTTAGTATAGTGTCTGTGTCACTTCTTTATATGTAATAAATGTTGGCAATATCATGGATATCTCAGTGGCATAGGCTGTACTGTTGGCTAGGGTACAGCTGTCTTAGGGCAAATTTGTTGGTAACTCTTGGTATAGTCCACCTGTCTTTGGGTATGGCACACTCACCACTTTCCAGGGATCAGGTAAGGGAAGGCACGCTGCACAGCACAGCATGCCTGGAAGTAGGATGGGGTGACTGACAGGGTCCACTGACTATATACATGACTTTTGTGGGGCTGGTGAGATGGCTTAGCAGTCTAAAGTGCCTGCTTAGGCAAGCTTAGGCAACCACAGGGACCATAGTTCGATCCCTGGCACCACATGCTGCTCCAGCTCCACCCACCCCCCAGGGCAGGCTGAGTTAGTCATAATAAAAAAATAAATAAATTTAAAAAATAAAATAATAAATGACTTTTGTAATCCTTCAAGGGCTGATCTACTTATAACAGCTACACAGCTACTTTCCAGAGCTGGAGGTGGGTATATGAAGCACCTGCCTGTCAGGGCTCCAGTAGGCCCATTTTCCAAATACAGACTGCTACAGCTTCTTGAATCCACGGGATTTTTTTTTTCTCCCGGTGCTAGGGATTGAATGAGGGACCTTGCACTTGCCAGGCGGGCCCTTAGGCCACTGAGCTATCTCCTGAGTTCTCACAGGAATGTTTGTAGGTCCATCCAGTCACTTCCTTGAAATTTTGGTAGGCTTAAAGGCTGCTCAGCTGTGGTTTGTCTTCAAAATATGGAGAATACAAATACAAGCACTTCATTTCAAAAAGCAAGCACAGGAGATCACTGTAAAATCTAAGAGGCTTAAATGCTTCCATTTTGGATAATTCAATTAAGAACTTGAACACATTTTTTCCTAGGAACTAACATATCGCTTGTCTCTATGAAGAAAAATGAATTCTAAAAATTAACTCCTTTTTTTTTTGTGGGACTGGGGTTTGAACTCATGACCTTGCACTTGCCAGGCAGGCACTTGTGCCATGGAGCTATCTCCCCAGCCCCTTAAACGGTTGTTGTTGTTGTTGTTGTTGTTGTTGTTGTTCTTCTTCTTCTTCTTCTTCTTCTTCTTCTTCTTCTTCTTCTTCTTCCTCTTCTTCTTCTTCTTTGTCTTTTTGAGACAGGGTCTCACTATGCAGTTCATGCTGGCCTTGAGCTCACTTTTGTAGCCCAGGCTGATCTCGAACTTGCACCGATCCTCCTGCCTCAGTCTCCTGAGTTCTGGGATTACAGGCGTGTGCCACCACACCTGGCTAAAAATTAACTCTTTTAAAAAATGTATTTTGGGAGGCTGGCAAGAGAGCTCAGTGGTCTAAAGCACCTACTTAGGCAAGCTTAGGCAACCACAGGGATTGCAGTTTGATCCCCAGCACTACATGCTGTGCCAGTCCCACCGTCAGGGCAGGCTGAGCTGGCCATAACATAGATAGATAGATAGATAGATAGATAGATAGATAGATAGATAGATAGATAAATTTTCCCAGAAAAAGAGTATTTTGGGGCTGGCCAAATAGCTCAGTGGATTAAAGCACCTGCAAGCAGGTGCAGGGACCAGAGGTTCAATGCCCAGGCCTGCTATGCTGGCTCCATCCCCAGGGCACACAGACAGGGCAATTGAGACTGTGTCTATTGGTGTGCACCTGTAATCCCAGCTCTTGGGAGACTGTAGACAGGTGGATCACTATGAGTCCAATCTAGTAGTGAGACCCTGAATATCCTGTGGACCCTTCCCTAAAATAAAATAAAATAAAAATTTTAAAAATGTATTTTGGGGGCTGGCGGGATGACTCAGTGGTCTAAAGTGCCTGCTTAGGAAAGCTTAGGCGGTGGCAGGGACTGTGGTTCGATCCCCGGCACCACATGCTGTGCCAGCCTTGCCCCCAGGGCAGTCTGAGCTGGCCATAATAATAAAAAAATGTATTTTGTACATGGTCTCACTACACAGCTCAGACTTATAGTGATCCTCCAGTTTTCAGCCTTTCCAGCACTGGGATTACAGTTGTGCACCACCACACCCAGATTTGGTGGTCATCTCAATGTGCCTGGGGTGGGCAGGTGTGGCATGTGTTGCCCAATCCCTGCATTTGCCTAAGCAAACACTTGTCTACTGAGCTATCTCACCCCCCCTAATATGGTTTTACAATACTTCAAATTTCAGTATTATTTAAGAACCTAGAGGGCTGGGGAGATAGCTCAGTAGAATAAGTGCTTGCCTGGCAAGTGCTGGGTCCTGAGTTCAATCACTGGTAAAAACAAAACAAAACAAAACAAAACAAAACAAAAAAAAAAAACAGAGAGGCCAATAGAACCCAAGGTAAGCTTAAAGCCTTTTTTTTGGGGGGGGGGGCTACTGGGATCAAACCTAGGACCTTGTACTTGCCAGGTAGGCACTTATGTTGCTGAGCTATTTTCCTTGCCCTAAATATCCTGGAGATGAGAGTGTGCAGTATCCAATTTTATTTACTTATTTAATATTTATTCTGGCACCAAGAATCAAACTCAGGATCTCTTGCTTGTCAGGTAGATGCTTGTGCCACTAACCTATATATCCCCAGCTCAGGTTTCTTGAATTTCTAGTGAGATGTTGCAGACAAAGGCCAAGGCATTGCTCCACGCTTCATCCCTCATCTGCTAGAAGTAGACTACAGGATGGTAAACTTCAACAGCACTGCCTTCACCACTGTACAGTGGTCACAGCCGTGGGACTCCAGGGCAGCAGTTCCCTCAGCATTGAACTCTTTCTCCCTCTGCAGGCACAGCTGTTGAACTTCAGCTGCTTTGGTCTGCTGCAGTCTCCAGTTCTTCACGATGTCCACAGGCACCTCCCTGCTTTTTATTATTATCATTATTGTTGATGTTGTTGTTGCAAAAAATTAAATCCAGGGCCTCTGAAGTGAGCTACATCTCAGAATTATTTCTATATTTTTATTTTGAGAAACGATCTGGCTAAATTACTAAGGTGGCCAGGCTGGACTCCAATTTTTGGTTTTCTGTCTGAGCATTCTAAAGCACTGGGACTACAAGTGACCTCTTTTTAGCCTGAAGCAGGTCTCCTGTGTCTGACTGGCCAAGTTTGTGGCTATGATTGTCGCCTTCTTTTTTTTTTTTTTTTTTTTCTTGTTTTTGAAACAGACTCCTGCTTTGTAGTTCAGGCTAGCCTTGAACCCACTGTCTAGCTCAGACAGTGGTAATCTTCTGGGCAATCTTTCTGTCTCAGCCTTCTAAATGATAGGATTAAAGGCATGTGCCAGCATGTCTGGTCTTTGTTTTTAATATAATTTATTTTATTGCAAGTTTATATAATTTAATTTTAAATAATGGTTATGTTCAACAATAGGCTTACAAAAAAATAGCTTTCAAGAGCCAGTAGAAGCTGTAGCTGGCATACTGCTGTATTCAGGAAATAGTATGTAATACAATACAATGGGACAGAGGCTAATGGGAAATACAAATGAAAGATCTTTGTGGAGGGGTCAGGTTAGGTGACCCTTGTAGACATAGTAAGGAGGGGGTTGCTAGTCGTGGAGATCTCAGACTTGGATGGGAGATCGGATTACTTTAAGAAGTCATTCTGAATACAGTGGAAACTGTATTTATTGTGAAGAGCTTAGAGAGGTAGGCTGGTTAGGGGCTATTAATGTAGCCAGAAGGGAAGATCTGTTGGACCATGGTAGGTGTTGTCAGGAAAAGAAATTGGCTGGAGCCAGAGTGATTGAGGAATCAGAATCTACAGATAAATGGCTCTAGGGGGTGCTCGAAGACACTTGGTTTGAAGCTCAAGGACCTGATTGGATGGAGCATTGGTCACTGAAACTGAAGGCACTAAGAGAGAGCTGGTTTGGATAAAAGATGAGATTTTTTTATTGTGAACATATTGGGTTCTTATATTGTTTTCATCCACATTTCCTGCCTTATTACTGCCTCCCTCCCTAAGCAGCCATAGAAAGTAGAATTTCTCTCCATAACAGGTTGTAGAAAAGCTCATATTCTCTCACTGTTATGGTTTGGATCTACAATATCTTCCCCAAAGTCTTATGTGTTTAGAAGTGGCATCTTCAGAAGATGACTAGAAAATGGGGGCACTAACCTTGTTAATGGATTAATTCACTGATAAATTCACAGTTGTGTGTACTGTTAGGAGGTGGGCTTGGCTAGAAAACGTAGGTCACAGGGGCATGATTTTGAAGGGTGTATTCCAGTCCCCAGCACTTTCTTCTTTGTGGCTCCTTTGCTGTCTCCCTGCTTCCCAGCTGCCATAGGTTGAGCAGCTTTACCTCACCTCCTGTCGTGACATTTCTACCTTGGAGCCAGCCAACTAAGGACAAAAATGTCTGAAACTCTGAGGCAAAATAGACCTTTTCTCTCTCTAAATACTTGTCTCAGTTACTCTTCTCTAGTTTCTGGGACAAATATCCAACACTTAAAGTTAAAAAAGGAAAGGTTTATTTAGTTCACAGTTAATGGAGGCTTCAGTCCATACACAGCTGGCTCCAAAGCAGAGTGGCGCGTGGCAGAGAGCAACTTTTCATGGCAAGGGCAAAGATCAGAGAGCAAAGCAAGAGACAGCAGCTCAGGTAGCTAGCTAGCTTCTCTCCCCTCCTTACATTTTAATGCAAGTTACCCGACCCAGGGCAAATGCAGCATCCATACCCACAATAATTGATCACAAACTCCAAAAGGCACCCATGACTACATGAGGATTTGGGGGTACACCTAGGCACAAATCATAATGGTGATGTATATTAAGTATTTTGTCATGGCAATGGAAAACTGATGAATCCACTCACCTTTCATTTCTTTATTTTTTTTTTTTTCACAGTACAACCCAGGGATTTGCATATCTTAGGCAAACCAGAGGCACATCGCCAACACCCCCAAGAACTTTCTGTCATAGAGCTGGCCACAGAAGATCAGAAGACCCTCATTTCAGAAGGAATTCTGCCCCATACCATGGAGGAAAGAATGCTGTCTAGAGATGGCAAGAAGAATGTGAATGGAGAGGCATTGGTGGGTGTCCCCACCTGATTGATTAGCATCAGAACAGACCCTTTTCGTCTAAACGTGTTTCTAAACACTTGTCCATACTTTTTAGATGCTCTTGCCATGGAGCCTACATAGAGCTCCAAAAAGAGGGTTTGGGGTCTCTGCAGAGTTGAACATGTGGGGGCTCCCAAGAAGGTGACTACCTCATCTAAGTGCCAGGAGGTAGCTAAGCCTAGCTCTGTGGAGACAGAGACAAAAGTTCCTATGGTTGAGGTCCTTCCAAACACCAACCTCAGTAGCTCTTTATTTGGCTATTCATTTGTATCTTTCACTATGTTCTGCATAAGAAATCAGTAAATGTGCTTTCTCAGGTTCCGTGAGGTGCTTTAGTACATTAATTGAGCCTAAAAACTGAGTTATGGGAACCCCAATTTTTAGGCAGTTAGTCAGAAGTTTCAGAGGCCCATGCTTGCCTCTAGTATCTGAAGGGAGCAGATTTATGAGACTCAGTTATCAACCAGTGGAGTCTGACCATGTCTCCAGAATTGAATGTGAGGCTGTCCTGCTAATATGTGCTGCAGAATTGATCACTGGCTTGATGGTGAGGAGAAATCATCATAACTTTTAGGTTCACAAAAATGATCTGTGTTGTGAGCATGTAGTAAGAGAAACTGAGTACAGTTTGCTTTTTCTACTCCTTGAGTACCAGTCAAAAAGGAGGCTCTGGGCTAGAGACAAAATTGAGGTAGAGGAGACTGGGAAGATAGCTCCATGGCACAAGTGCCTGCCTGGCAAGTGCAAGGTTGTGAGTTAGAACCCAAGTCCCTCAAAAAAAAAAAAAAATTGAAATAGAGGACCAGGATCCAGCTCCTTGTGGCCTCAGCAACAAGGACTCACTCTCAGAGGTGTGCCATGGCTCTGGGTCCCTCTGGAAGTCATATGTCTCTTTGGAATTTTTTTTTTTTTTTTGTCTTTTTGATACAGGGTCTCATGCAGTTCAGGCTGGCCTTGAGCTCACTTTTGTAGCCCAGGCTGGTCTCGAACTCGCACTGATCCTCCTACCTCAGCCTCCCGGGTGCTGGGATTACGGGCGTGTGCCACCACACCCGGCTTGTCTCTGGGATTTAGTCTTCCCATTTGTAATGGGTTATTACAGTCTAACTTCTTTCACCCCCTGTTGCCTGGGTGCTGTGAAATCTCATAAGTTAGGGATAAAGTAGAGAATGGGGGTGGCAAGAGCCTGTCACATCCTTTGTTCTTGAGGTGTCAGTAGAGCCTTTGGGAAGAAGGGTGGTGGCCAGGGTCCTCAGATTTCTGCATCCCTGCTGGGCCAGAGGTGTTAATCTCTGAGAAAGGGTTTTCTCTGTTTCCCTTCCTTCTTCCTTTTCTCTCCCTCTCTGGACAGAACTAAGGATAGTCCTTTTCCTTAGCAACTTCTCCCAGCCCTACATTCTCCTTCCATCTCTCTGAGCCATTCTGGGAAGTGGCCCAGTTATGTTGGCAGACCTCCAACTTTTCTCTCCCTGCCTTCTCTTACCTTAGGCTCCCCAAGCCCTGGGCTCTTTGCCCGTCCCTACCACTCAAGGGCACTCTCATGAGGCCTTTATAAGACTGCTCTTTAATAAGGAGGCTGTAGGGACTGCCAGGTGCAGCAGAGGCCATGCCCTGTTTTCCCATGGTAGAAACTGGGTTTGGGTGGTTGGGCACTCTGATTTCTGTCCTAGCTTAGCTTTTCCCTGCTGGGTGAGCTAGGGCACTTTTATCTTTCTATATTTCATTTTCCTTTTCTGTAAGGAAGGGGTTTAGGGTACACTTAACTCATAGGTTATAAGATTCAAATATGTTGGGCCCAGCAGGATGGCTCAGTGGTCTAAAGTGCTTGCAGGTGGCTGCAGGGACCGCAGTTCAATACCTGGCACCACATGCTGTGCCAGCCCTGCCCTCAGGGCAAGCTGAGCCGGCCATAAAAATAAACAAACAAACAAACAAACAAACAAAAGTTCTGAAACAAGAAAAAAACATTAAAAAAGATTTAAATATGTTAAAATACATTTAGTAAACTGGGCATGGTGGTATGAGCCTGGTAATCCCAGCATAAAGAGGTTAAAACAGGAAGATTGCAAGTACAAACCCAGTTGGGCAAGTTGGATACTTAGCAAGATCCTCTCTCATACTAAAAACAAAAGGGATGGGAGATGCAGCTTAATGCAAAGGCTGTGGGTTTAATCTCCAGTATCAGAAACAAAAACACATTACATACAAAAATCATTACATACCACAAATAAATGCTCAATAGTAGCTAAAGCTGGGCATGGTGGTACATACCTGTAACCCCAGCTCTTGGAGGCTGAGGCAGAAGGGTTGCTGCAAATTTGAGGCCAGGTTGGGCTATACAAGGCCTGGCCAGCCTGTACTATGTGGACTATATAGTGAGATTCTGTCCCAAAATAATAAACAAACAAACAAACAAATAAAATCATTCTCCTGTCTACTTCAGTTACTGTCCATTGTCTGCATCTAAGACCTCTACTTGGGTACCACTGTGCAATGCCTGACAGAAATGGGCCCTGATGATCTGGGACAGGACTCACTGAGGCCTGGGAGCAGTCTTACTTGCTGGTCATCTCTGGCTGCTCCACTTATTTCAGCAGCCTCTGCAGAATAATTGGAACTTCCTTCTCCCTACTTTTCCACCTCTTTCCCTATTCATCTTTTCTCTCTCTTTCCCTTCTATACTCCCCCCTTCTCTTTTTCCTCTTTTCTTCCCTTCCTCTTTCTCACTTGCTTCCTCTTCTGTCTCTGTCTCTCTGTCTCTGTCTGTCTGTCTGTCTGTCTGTCTGTCTGTCTGTCTGTCTCTCTTGAAGTTCCCAGATTGAGCCCAGGGCTTCACACAGGGCAACCAGGTGTTCCACCACTCAGCTATCTCCCCAGCCTCCCTTTACCTTTAATCATGCCAATGAGGTTTAGTGACAGCTCTTTGGATTATCTTTAGAAGAACTGGAAATTCCTGGGGTGGGGGCACTTTTGGATTAGGAGGCAACTAGATGAGGGAAATTGGATTAGCATATTTTAGGAAAAGAGATGGCATTTTAGGCAAGAACTTATGCCAAGGTAAAAGATGTCTAAATGTTTAGTTTTTTTTTGGGGGGGGGGCTTAAAACTGACATTTACTCAAATGATTTTTTTTTTTTTTTGTCTTTTTGAGACAGGGTCTCACTATACAGTTCAGGCTGGCCTTGAGCTCACTTTTGTAGCCCAGGCTGGTCTCGAACTCGCACTGATCCTCCTGCCTCAGCCTCCCGAGTGCTGGGATTACAGACGTGCGCCACCACGCCCGGCACTCAAATGATTTTTAAAGGAAAGAAATAACAAGGTATTATCTCTGGGTTCTCTTTCCTTTCCTGTCTCTCCTCAGCCCCCATTATTGAACCCTGGACAGACTCGGTAGCAGGACAGTTATTGTCAGTGAGGTTAGCAACACAGAGAGGCATCTCCTCAATGGAAGCATTGTAGAAGGTCTCAATAGCTCCATAACCTTCCTGCCTACAATACTCTTATGGCCAAATTGTCCACCTTGGCTGATCCTGTGCATGCAGTATTCTTTGTTGGTAAGAAAGTCATGGTTTATAACTAAAGAAATTTGCTATGCATTGGTGTCTCTGGCCAGTAGTAATCAGGGCAGAGTGGAACTCTTCATCACAACTCTTTCATTTTGACCCTTATCTGCAGGCATGGCAGAGACAGTGGGATTTTGGGCATGCATCTTCTCACAAATCCAGTCAACCCTTCTTCCAGGGTTGATGAAAAACATTGCCTGGAAGATGGCCAGGATTTTTTACAACCTACACAATATACAGCTCCTTTACCCTTCATTCCCTACTAATGTAGTAGGATTGGTGGGATTCTCCAGAGTCACTTTCTTCTTCTTCTCTTCTTCTTCTTCTTCTTCTTCTTCTTCTTCTTCTTCTTCTTCTTCTTCTTCTTCTTCTTCTTCTTCTTCTTCTTCTTCTTCTTCTTCTTCTTCTTCTTCTTCTTTCTTCTTCTCCTTCTCCTTCTCCTTCTTGTCCTTCTCCTTCTCCTTCTTCTTCTTCTTGTTGGCCTGACAATGCCTTCAGGGTATGGCAGGTGAGGCTTTTGGAGGTGGGGATTGAACCCACTCCCCTGCACCTGACTGCATTTGCCTGAGCAGATACTTAAACAACTGTGGCAGTCTGTAGGCCCCAACTCTTCCTTCTTGACAAGAATCCAAATGGATTGCTCCATGAACAGCTCAGTTACCTCCAGCACATTGAAAAGCACTAATGTTGATGGCAAAACCACATGGGCATTGCTGTTGAAGTTTTGGAATATGTCATAGATCTGGGCCCTGGATCCATGGTTTCCTTAACAGTAGGCTCATTCAACTCAAACATCTTGATATACTTGGGGGACAGGTATCTCCAGTCGAGTCTATCAACATACAGCCAAGGGGACCTATCATGATATGAGAGCTTCTGTCTGCAGCCTCTGCACTGCAAAGCACGGTGTAGGTGTGGCAGGTGGCACAAGGTGAGCTCACATGTGTCTTATCTCAAATACTGCTCTCAAGGCCTCACGTAGGAAACTTTATTTCACAGAGGAGAAAAGTGAGACTCAAAGGTCAAATTCAAATATAGGTGGTAGACCCAGCATTTGGCCTCCAGACTACTGATGGTTAATCACTGGGTATTGAACTATTGCCATTCAGTGGAAGCTTCTATATCTTCTCCAGCCCTTAGGAAGAGCTTCTTGAGACAGAAGCTATATTTCATCACTGCTGTTATGGTTTATGTCTAGTTGTCCCCTCAAAGCCTCATGGAGTCATTGGGCAGGGACTTCTAGAGTTTGAGACTTGATCCATGATCCCTGGGATTATGGGTTTTAGTAGTGATGGGATTATGGGTCGAAGTACTTCTGGGGTTATGGGTGTAGCCTAAGGCAGGGGCTAAGGCAGAGAGCCTGAACGTAGTATAAAGCGAGACAGACAGACAGACTTGAGCTGTTGCTCTCTGCTGCCCTGTTTGGTTGGCTACTTCTGCCACCATTTTGTTGCTGTTCCACCGCCATGAACTGGATGCTCTCTGCTCTGTTCCATTCAGCCTTGGGCCAGCCAAATATGGACTGAAACCTCCACAAACTGTGAGCTAAATAAACCTTTCCTTCCTTCATCTTGAGTGTCTGGTATTTGTCCCAGCAATGAGTAAAAAGTAACTAAGACAACTGCCAAAGCTCTAGAATGGTATAGGTGAGGCACAGAGAGAACAGCATCAAATGTTGGTGGAGGCTTGTTGCAGGATACTGGGATCCCAGAGGGTGGGGTTTTCTCTTGGGTTGTAGGTGATGCTGGAGATGTTTGTGGCAGGGAGTCCCATATCTCCCGCTAACCTCAGGGTCTGTTCTGAGGCCCTGTTCAATCAGGCAGAACCCCTCCCCTACTGCCTGATGATTATTAGTTCCTGAATATAGATGTTTCTGAGTCTAGAGTTGTGGTCTCTGCTGAACTAGAGCAATGTACAGGAGGATTGACCTGTCTAAGTGCCAGGGAGGGTAGGAGAGGCCTAATAAGGAAAATCATAAAGGTGTATCAGAGCCAGGGTAGGTAAAGGATGTTGCTGATAGAGGTATAGCCATAGGCTAGTACAAGAGGAAGGGGTAAGAGTTAAAATGGTAGACATTTTCTAGTCTTTGAAGCCAGAGGAGAGAACTTGAGTTTAGTATAATTTTCTACTGTTGTTAAATGTCAGAAACCAAATTATGGCTTTACATAATTTGAATTATTGCCTTTTCCAAGAATTCCAGTAGTAAAAAGTGGGGTGCTATACAAGCAGCCCCTTTTGAGCCCAGTGAGTGTGCTATGGTTTAAACGTGCCTTGTTTCTTCCAAAAACCATGTTGAAATTTGGTCTTTAAGGTAACAGTGTTGACAGGAGGTGGGGCCTTTCATGGATGACTAAATTGTCCTGGAATTAATGACTTTGTCATGGGTATGTGTTCTTGGAGACAGAACTGGGTCTCACAGTACGTTGTGATAAAGCAAGGCCACCTTCATGTTTTGTCTGTTCCTCTACAGACTGCACCAGTTGGCCTCTCAATCATGAGGCCTTGGGGCTGGGGAGATAGCTCCGTGGCACAAGTGACTGCCTGGCAAGTGCAAGGTTGTCAGTTTGAACCCCAGTCCTGCAAAAAAAAAAAAAAAAAAAAAAAAAAAAAAAAAAAAAAAAAAAAAAAAAAAAAAAAAATCATGAGGCCTTCACCGAAAGCCAAGCACCAGATGCTGGTGCCATGCTCCCAGCCTCCAGAACCCTGAGCCAAAATAAACCTTCCTTTAAAAGGCAGGTATTGTTATAGCAACAAAAAATGGATTAAGATAGTATGTTATACAATCTACCAACAAATGATTACAATCTTCATTGCCTGAACAGGTGAATCATTGTTTCTGAAATAGAATAGGAGCTGACAGCATTTGGATTCTCCATTTAATATTCTTTTGAGAGAAGGTCCAGGGAGTCTTATCATGTGACATGTGGCCTTTATTTGAATGGAACTATGCATGGCATTTATGAACCCAGACTTGGAAGCTACACCATTGGGGTGCAAATACTCATGACTACTTTCTAGTTGTGTGATCTTACCATCACTTAACCTCTGTAAGTTGCAATGCCCTGATTTACCTCTCATCATGTAAACCCTTTTAATAGGTAGCTTGAATACTACACCTCAATTAATCAAGGTAGTTCTGAAGAAGGTAACAGAAGTCCTGATTTTCTGTTAGTCTTTCTTTTTTGCGGTACAGGGGATTGAACTCCAGCCCAAGCTCGTGATTATTCTACTGAGTTATTTCCCTGGCCCCTCTCTGCTAGTCTTAAGAGAGGCTTCATTTCAAAGTGTTAGATTTCTTGCTGTGCTAAAGGAAACTAGGGGAAGGGATCAGTTATCATTTGTCAGTGCCGGGTAAAACCATTCCTTGTGAGTAAGGTAGGCCAGTGGTGAGCCCAGGGACTCACATGAAGAAGAAAAATTGGAGTTAAGTACCTCCTTACACAAAAATCACCCTCCATTCAGCCTTTGCACTGCCCATGGCAGTGCTATGTACTGTAGGTAGTACAATCCTCCATTTTCACAACTCTACCTTTTTCATTGTCCTAATGTGAAAGCCCTGTGTGACTTATTAGCATCTCCAAATTACAGCAATGATGTCCAAATGTTGCTCAATTGAATGGAAGGAATTATTTGGAAAATGAATGGGATTGAGACAGCTGTTTCCATCTTCACAGCAGCAACTACAGCACTTCCTGAGCATCTGTATCATTCTCAAATTGGGGAGGAATCTGGGTTTCAATAAGTAACATATAGCCTGTACATTTTAAAGATGTTTTATTAAAAAAAGAAAACCAAACAAAAAACCCAGCCCAAGAACTCTTGGTTCTGGGGGTCTGGGAGCAGCTTAGTCTGTGGAGAGGGTAGAACCTGGAAGACAGACAGTATGGGATTCTACAACCTTGGAAAGAGTGAGAGCCCCACAACTCTGCCAGGAAGCACCACCTTTTCCCAGGGCTCTCTCAGGGTACATATCTCTGGCTCTTACACTTATTCACTTGGAAAAGACTGTGAGGTGGGCTAGAGGGCTCAGCTGCCACAAAACTACTGGGTGGGCAAGTCTTGGAAGGCCCTTAAATCTCTTGTTAAACTTACCAATCATCTGGGAAGGAGAGGGTTGCCCAGGTCTCAATTGGGGATATTAGCACCATCTCTGAAGGTGGCACTCAGCCCAGGCTGGAGAGGTGGGTTCAGATGGAGAGATACAGCCCCCATTTCGGCGTAGGGCTCAAGGCTCTGGGAAAGTAAGGGTCCTGATGGGGCAAGGACCTGGAAGGTGCCTCCTCCTGGGAGATCAAGACAGGTGCCGGGATCCGGTAGGCCTGTGGTGCTTAGGGACCCTGGGGGCCTCGGGGCAGTGACCTGATGGGTCTTGGGGGTGGGTTGTCTAGGACAGGTTCAGGCTGGGCCCGTGCACTGACACGACGCTTCTGCTTGCGCAGCAGGTAGTTTGAATACTGCACCTCAGGCATGGCCAGCTTAATGCAGGCCTCAGTGGCAGGGCCAGTGCCTCCGGCGCCGCCTGGCAAGTCATAGCCCATGATGTCCACCTTGCGACTGGGTTGCCATGGTTGAAGTTGTTTGGTGCGTATCTGCGCGGCGGGCCTCAGCACCGGCTTGTCGCCAAAACAGCGGCGCAACAGGCGCTGGCGAGCCTCCCGTAGCTCCTGAGCCTCCCGCTCCACGCACGCGCGGCCGGCGCGCGCCACACGGCGCCAGAAGGTGGCGTTGAAGTGGTCGTAGAGCCCGGCGTCGAGCGCATTCCAGGCGCGAGCCGCCCGCGCCAACGCCGAGGGGATGGCAGCCAAGCGCGAGCTGGCGGCGCGCGCGTTGAGCTTGGCGTAGAGTACATCGTCTAGGTCCCAGGCCAGCAGGCGCCGCAGCAGTACTAGCGACTCGTCGAAGTACTCGGCAATCATGACCAGTGAGAAGACCTCCTCCACCTGGCGGATGAGGCCCGCCAGGTAGGCAGCGTCATCGCGTGGGCTGCGCTCGTTGTCGCCACCGAGGTCGTAGGCGAGTGTATTGTGCGCAAACATGGCGAAATGTTCACCGGCACGGTAGTAGGCCTCAGGAGCACGTAGAAAGGCTTCCAGTGACGCATTAGGCACGCGCCGGAAGGCCGGGCAGTACTGGTTGTAATAGCTGAAGAGCGACTCAAACATGGCAGCTGGCTCGCGCAGGATGGTGATGTAAATGGTGCCGGGTGGCATGAGGCGCTCGAGCTCTGAGCGGTCGAAGCGCAGGTGGCTGGCCAAGACGTGTGGTGGCCGCGTGGCTGGATGCACGAAGTGTGCTGAGAAGTTGCGTGGGTAGCAGAACTGGTGCTCACAGCTTGGGTGTGGCAGGGCCACTGTGAGGTTGTGGCGCTCCGCAAAGCGGAACAGGATATTCTGCACCGTTGTGCCTGCTGTCTTGTGTGTCTTAAGGAAGGCCACTGTCATATGCTTGGGGCGCGGTGGTGACTCCCGCAGAGGAGGGCAGCTCAGAGGGAACAGCTTGGGGTACCTGTGGGATGCAGGGGTGTGCCAGAGAAGCATGAGAGGGTGTGGCTTGACCCTTTCCCCTACCCCAGGATAGCAGATGTGTTCTAGATCAGCCTAGCCAAGGAACAGTAGAGGAATGAGCCCTTTTAATCACCACTAGCCTCCTGATATCTAAATTCTTGTGTATCCCCTTCCTCTTGGGTATGGCTGGACTTAATAATACACCTATTAAATAGAACACAACAGAAATGATGAGTGTAAAAAAAGAAGAAAAAAGAAATGATGAGTGTAGCCTCTGAGACTGTATCAGAAAAAGGCTTCTATCTTGGTATTTTTCTCCTCTTCCCAGCATAATTCATATTGGGCAAAGTATATTGTTGGCACTCCTATAAGAGTTCCCACATGGGAACAGCTTCAACTAGTGCAGGATCCACTAACCTGCTGGAAGAACTGAGACTACTAGATCATAAGCAAGCTTGGAAGAGAAACCTAATCAAGACTTGGACTGCAGTGTGGCAAACACCTTGTTTCAAACCTATGCAAGACCTTGAGCCAGAGCTAGTTAGCAAACTACTGGATTACTGACCCATAGAAATTGAGAGAAAATTAGTACTTGTTTTCAGCTGCTAAAGTTTTATTTTTATTTTTTCCAATTATCAAAATTTATTTTTTTATTATTATTAATTAAATTTAACAATGGTCATATTACATATTTTCGTCATCAGATCAGTTTAGATTGATAGATATAGGTATATAAGATTGATCAAACAATTAAACATTAACACTTTCAATAAACATTACTTCTTTTTTTTCTTTTCCCTTTTCTTTTTTTAACAGTTGACACATTGCATATTGTCCTCACAATAGTTCTACAGAGGGGCCCTGCGGGTTGGCTCAGTGGTCTAAAGCGCCTGCAGGCGGCTGCACCAGCCCTGCCGTCGGGACAGGCTGAGCCAGCCACAAAAATAAATAAACAAACAAAAGTTCTGAAACAAGAAAAAAAAATAAAAAAGTTCTACAGAGCACAGTGTGTGGGCATGACCCACCTTCCTATTGATGTTGCTAAGAAAAAAAAAAAAGGAGAAGAAAATTCTTCTCTTTGGACTAAGAGGAAGCAGATGCATGCACAGTCAAATGTTCTACAATTGCAGTGGGCCACCAGTGAAGATTGCAATGCTGGAGGCTATTGATCCAAGCCTCCTACAGCTCATCTCATCAATCTAGCTCTGCGTTTCATGCATTGTAATTAAGCTTTTTTTGCTGGGTGATCAAGGGCAAGTCAAAGCAAGACCTGTATAATAACACGTTCATTTTTTGTATCTTCCAAGGTCAAATCCCCTCAGGATTAACTTTGGGACCATAGACAGTACTTTGTAGATCTGTTGTTAGTGTCAGCCTTCCGGACAAGTCACGGCCATTGCTTGGCCAGTTTGCTTTCTGTGAAAGCCTGAGAGAATGTTTTTCTCTGGGTGACTCTCCTTAGACACACTATAGTTCATTTATCCCTTTCCTCTGAGGTCTCATAATTTCCTTGACCAGAAGATTTGAGACACCTCTGAGTTATAGGATATTACAGCACAGGTTCTCTTATATCCTGAGTCCTTACTGACCTTGAAGGGCTAGGGCCATAATATTGGCTATCCTCATAGCCCTTCTTTTTCTCCAATTTTTGGTCTGTTAACTTACATTCTCAACCCTCCAGCAGAAAAGCTTTGTGATACTATTACTCTATAACATAGGTACTTGAGCTTATCATCACTGACTTTCTGAATATTAAATATCTTTGACTTAGCTTGGCATTGATATTTTCTGACCATCATTGATATTCTAAAAGCATTCCTTACAATGTGATATAAGCAGTTACACACTTTTTACAGATATTTGGAAATTCAAGGAAATACAAAATTGCGGCCTATCAAGTCTATGGTATTTGGCCCAGTCTCTTATTTTCAACTAATACTCTTAAGAGAGAGAATAACAGTAACTGAGTTTACACTGGGAGCAGTACACATCAAAAAGACAAGAGTGACATGCATTCCAACCATAGTTTTGGTGTTACATGGTGCTATGATCAATATGATGAACCTTTTGAAGGTTCTTGAGATCAATATCTGATTCATCCTGTGTACATAAGTGCATGGTTTTGCTCTTGCTATGTTTTCTCCTTTATCTGCTTCCAGTCACTTCATTGTTTAATCCATAACACATTCAGCTGTGTTATGCCCTTAAGTTCTTATTTTCTTCTTTAAAGTTCTTATATTAGGGAGACTATATGATATTTACACATGTAGGTCTGATTTATTTCACTAATGAGTATATGTTCAATATACATCCATTTATATACTACTAAAGTTTTAATTTATGCAGAAATAGAGAAAAGACCAAGGTCCTTGATGATTCCCACTCTACATATGTGAAAACCAAAGGTCAGAAATAATGATGGTGATTTACTGTTATATCCTAGATACTCAGGAGGCTGAAGTGGTAGGATTTGGTTTGAGGACAGCCTAGGCAACTTAATGAGACCTCACAAAATAAAAAGGACTGGGGCTGGGTGTGATGGCACATGCCTGTAGGCCCAGTACTCAGGAGGATGAGGCCAAAAGATTGTGCAAGTTCAAGGCCACTCTGCACTACATAGCAAGACCCTGTCTTGAAAACAAGCAAACCAAAGAAGGACTGGGGCTGTAGCTGCAATGGTGTACCCCTGGATTTGATCCCTGACAATCCCCTTCAAAAAATAAGACCAGTGAAGAATGAAGAAAAATAATCAAATTCTCATGAGTTTTCTTTCTGAGTTTTCCACCTTAACTAGTCCTTCACTTTTTAGGTAGCTGTACTAAGCTTTATAGCAAAATACCATTTCTTTTAAGGTAGAGCCTTATTCATTTTTTTTTAAAGAATTTTTTTATTGGGGCCTGGCGGGATGGCTCAGTGTTCTAAAGCACCTGCTTGGGAAAGCTTGGGCGGCTTCGGGGACCGCGGTTCGATCCCCGGCAGCACATGCTGCGCCAGCCCTGCCCTCAGGGCAGGCTGAGCCAGCCATAAAAATGAGTGAATAAACAAAGGTTCTGAAACAAGAAAAATAAATAAATAAAAATTAAAAAGATGTTTAAAAAAAAACTAAAGAATTATTTTATTTATTTTTTTATTTATTTCTTGTTTCAGAGCCTTTATTTGTTTATTCACTCATTTTTATGGCTGGATCAGCCCACACCGAGGTGGTGCCGGGGATCAAACCACGGTCCCTGAAGCCGCCCAAGCTTTCCCAAGCAGGCGCTTTAGACCACTGAGCCATCCCACTGGGCCCTAGAGCCTTATTCATTTATTCAACAAACATTTTTTTGAGTTCTACCATGTGTCAGGCACTGATTAAAACTCAAGAAGTGCAATAATATACAAACAGATAATCTACCTCCTCCTGAAACAAGTATTTGGGATTATTGGTGACTTGTAAGGATTGTGCAGGTTTTGATTTACTCTTCTGTTTCTTCTCTTCCACCCTGAGCATCATAATAAAGATAACACTAAGCAGCTTTGAGAACACAATTGAGATTCTTTCTTTGTGAGTGGTATAGGCTGAGAATGTCTACATAATCACTTACAAAATCAGCAAATCATCTATCAAAGGACATTGGGCTCATTCACACCATTCTCAGGAGCTGGGGTGGTGGTGGTGCAGGCCTGTAATCCTAATACTCAGGAAACAGGAAAATTGTCATGATTACAAACCCAGCATAGGCTACATGGTGAGTTCAAGGCCAGCCTAAACTACATAGCAAGACATCCCTGCCCCTGCAAAAACAAAGCAAAAGTAAATAAATAAAACCCAAACCAAATAAATAAATAAATAAATAAATAAACAAACAAACAAACAAATAACTAAAATCATTCTCCAGGGAACATCACTCAGAAAATGGAGAAGTTGAGTCCCTGAGAAGTGTATTAACTTGTTAAGAGTAGAGAATGGGTTTATGTGGTACCTTATATCAGAGTAACAAGTCGCATATATCATTCTTATTTTATAGATGAATAAACCAGGGCTCAGAGAAGTAGGCATTACACAACACAGATGAACTAATGAGAAGTTGTTTACAATACACTGGGGAGGCACTCAGCTACAATGCTGTGAACAGGACTTGGGCTAGATTTGAGTCCCAGGTGACTGTTGGACTTAGAGCAAGTTACTCAGTCCTTTCAGTGAAGACAAGTATCTGTGTTGTTCAAAGATATGTATGGAGGGGCTGGCGAGATAGCTCAGTGGTCTAAAGCGCCTCCTTAGGTAAGCTTAGGCAACCACATGGACCACGGTTTGATCCCTGGCATCATATGCTGTGCCAATGCTACCAACAAGGCAGGCTGAGCCAGCCATAACATAAATAAAAAAGTGTTCTAAAAAAAAAAAAAAAAAAAAAAAAAAAAAGTAGGGAAAAAAGGAAGAAAAAATACAATAAAATTTAAATTTTTTTTTTTTTTTTTTTTTTTTTTTTGGTCTTTTTGAGACAGGGTCTCGCTATGCAGTTGAGGCTGGCCTTGAGCTCACTGTTGTAGCTCAGGCTGGTCTCGAACTCACACTGATCCTCCTGCCTCAGCCTCCCAAGTGCTGGAATTACAGGTGTGTGCCACCATGCCCGGTTAACTCAATAGAGTTCTTCCTGTGGGTGGAAGAATAAGAAGGGGACTAGCCAGTTCTGTCGCTATTCCAAGGAGGCTCTGGGTAAACACATTTCCCCTCTTGGGGCGCTGCCCCTCCCTGTGGCCCTGACCACTTACCAGCTGAGCTGTGCCCCCTGGTGGATGAGGAGGCTTATAGTACTGCACCCCAGCACCAACAGCAGGATTTTCCTGCGGCTCATCATCTTGGTGGCCTGCTGCAGGCGTTGGAGAATGGGTGGCATGGTGGAGCACCCGCCCCGGTCCACCCAGGGCCTTGCTATCCAGGGCTTCCTTCACCAGCACTCATGGGGGCTCCTGGGGCTCTGGTAGCAGGGCCAGGGTTCCTGAGAAGCCTGGCAGGAGAAGTGGGCAGACAGGTTTGCAGGAGGCAGAGAAAATGGGCTCCAGGTTCTAGCAGGACTGCTGCAAAGGAGAACTCCAGTGAGTGGGGTGAGCAGAGAGGCCAGAGCAGATCAGATTCATGCCTCCTGTTACCAAGGCCCTATCTTTTCACTGTTCCAGATAGCCTAGTCTTGGGTGGAATTACAGGGCCTGGGGTGTGGCCAGCCCTTCAGACTGCAGCCACTCTGTCCCTTGAGCCCTGTCTCTGCCTTTCTGCTTGTCCCTGACTAGTCTTTGTCTCATGGCCATTTGTATCTGTCCCCATAGTAGGCCAGCCCTGGCACCTGCATGTGGCTTAGAGTACAGAACTCTCAGCTCAAAGTTTCTTCTCCTTTTACATTTCTTGCCCAGGTGCGTAAGCCAGCTCTGATTCCCAAAGGACTGAGCGCCTCAGAAACATGGGCCGTACTTCTTTGGGTCTCAGATCAGTTCTGCAGGCTCACTGCATGTTCCACACTATTACATACTTAACGCATTTAATCCTAACTACCATATTGAGTTAATATTCCAACTTTACAGATGAGAAAAATGTAGCTCTCAGAAGTGATGTCACTTGTTACACAGCTGGTGACAGCAGGTAGGCAGGCATCATCCAGTGACCCAGCAAAACATGGAATGTTTTGTCTGGCGGAGTGCCCACCCAGAGGACCTAGGGTTCCTGCTTTCACATACCTGGAGGTCTGTCATGGAGAAAAAAGTGCTGTGTACTCTGGGAAGACAGCAGGGGCTACCTTTTCTGGCTTCAAAGTTCATGCCCTTGGATATATATGCTGTTTCCATAGAAGACTGATTTCCCCATCCCTGTCTGGATCCTGGCAGTTCTGCATATATCTCAGTGTTGAGTGCTCCTGGCTGGCCTCTTGTCTAGAGGGCCAGCACCCATAAATCTAGGAGGTAAAGGACTTGAAATGTGGGAATCCTATCTGGAAACGGAAACCAAGGCAGCTCCATCAGCTGACTCTGAGGTGGAAGTGACTGGCCATGGCACAATGGCAGCTTGGGAGGGACAGGGTGGGAGCGCAGAGGTGGTGCCTGCTTGTGGCTGTGCTAACAATCTCCAGCTAGAAGTGAGCCTCCATCTTAGGTGAGTCATAAGGGTGAGAGGTGGGAGAAGGGTCTGGTTTCTAGACCGTATTTTCTTCCTGCATGGATCCCTTGGCTCAAAAACAACCCATGGGCTGGGTCTGGTGGTACAAATACAATCCCAGCACTCAGAAAGCTGAGATAGGAGGATCACTACAAGTTTGAGGCCAACCTGGGCTACAAAGTACTTTCAAGGCCAGCCTTAACTGCACTGTGAAACCCTGCCTCAAAAAAGACAAAAGACAAAACATAAAAACTCACAAATCCTTGGCAGCCTGGGTAGAAAGTCATCTTCAGCAATACCTATTTCATACCTATCCCTCGGTTAGAACTTGTCTGTATCTTGTCCCAGGGTCATGTGTCCAGCTTTAGGTTCAGCTTCAGCTCTTACACATACACCTCCTCTCTAAAGGGCAGAGGGCCTGGAACCTTGCAGACATGTGTATGTAGAACTAGGACATCTGGGTCTCAGGAGAAGTGAGGTAATGTGAAAACCCTCTGACCATCACTTACTCTTGGCTTTCGATCCCTCTTTACTCCCCTCTCCCCATTAATCCTGGATTACATTTAAACCTGTTTAGGTAAAAAATGTCCTAGTTGTGCTTCTCCTTCTCTCCAGGCCACATCACCTAGTTTCTTCCACTAGCCTTCAGACAGACTAATCTTCCTGGAGCCAAGGGGCTGAAGAGCCAGCCACAGAGAACAACCAAGAGCACAGCAGAGTCAGCCTTGTGGCCCTGTCTTTTCAGGGATTACTGGGGCCCAGAAGGGTTGGTTTAGCCTGGGTAGAGTGGCCAGCAGGAGGAAGTCAGAGCTCTTGGCTCTCCCACAGTGAACTCTATCTACTTTGTCATGTATCCTGCTTAGAGGATTTGGGGACCAAGTGGGAGTTGTCCAAGTGGCAAAGTGAGGAGTAAATTTATTGTCACCTTTGTTAAATTTGTTGAAACCACCCTATGTCTTAGAAAAGTTGGAGCCAGCTGAGGAAGTCAAGACTATGGGCAGCTGCAGCAGGCCTTTCTTTGTCCATAGAGAGTGATAGGGTGAATGATGTTGCCTTCAACCCAGTTTGATACCTGCCAGGGGATGAGAATCATCAATGTAGGAATTCTCTGCACACACAGGGTCTGTCTGGCCTCTTCCCATAAAGATTGCTTATTACCTTCATATATAGCTTGGTCCATCATTGAGCAGCTTCCACAGTTACAGGGCTCTTCTTGAGATAGTGGGATCACCCTGGTGCCTATCTCCTCCCCAGCCTCTTCTGTGCTGTGTAGCCCCTGCTGTCTTCTCAGAGTACACAGCACATTTTTCTCCATGACAGACCTCCAGGTATGTGAAGGCAGGAACCCTGGGTCCTCTGGGTGGGCACTCCGCCAGACAAAACATTCCATGTTTTGCTGGGTCACTGGATGATGCCTGCCTACCTCAGTCAGGTCAATGCAAGATGCCCCTTTTGGAGATGAACTTAGGATAGGAGAGACAGGAGGGGCCGTCTGGGCTGTGTTTCCCTGTGGTCTTGAGGCTGATGCCAGTGAGTGTCAATGACATTTGGCCAGGCTTTAGAGCAGTGTTCTGGGTTTCTGCCTTAAAGAGACTTCAGACTACTCCCCAGTGTCTTCTCACAGAGAGAGGTTCCCTCTGGTATCCCAGGCAGGTCAGGGTGCCAGCCTCACCCAAATATCAGAGCTAATTTTAGTCAGAACAATCTACCTCAGGCTGCTGTCCAGTTTTGTAAATTGCTTTCTTTTCTCCAGGGATCCAAAGAGAAATAGTATAAATGGCAAGAGCTTTGTAAACTGGTCTGGATGTCCTCTACCACAAACCAGTGAGCCCCTTCCCTGTTTTCTCTGAACTCCATGGCTGACACCAGTGCCCTAAAAGGAGAGGGTGCCCTGGCATGAACCACTGGGGCCGACCTCCCGATGATCTGCTAACTCCATCCTGACCTGGAGGCTGGTACAGACCATGAAGGAAACAGAGTGACCCGGGGGGGCCCCCCTCAGGGGGGAGCAGCAAGGGTTCCGGGGGGTGCACATTAATGGCCTAGGAGATCGAATATCTTTCCACCTTCCACTCTTCCTCCCTACCCCCAGCCGGCACCAGGTCCCCATGCTTCCTTTCCCTGTCATCCACCCCCACTCTGCTGCTGCCTCTGAATTCCCTTTCTGCATCACTAACCCCCTTCTTTATCCCCATTCCCTCAGTTTCACTCCAGCCTCTTCCAGAGATCCCCACATCGGTGTCTGGTCACCACAGGAGATAGGCCAGAATCACCCTCTTAGCGGTCCTGTTCTGCTTCTTGGAGGTAGCAGAGAGCCCCTTCCTCATGGTCTCCAGGAACTAGGCCCCCGCAGCATTCATTCTCCCTTCCCACCTCCTCCTTGTTCTCATCCCTGAGGGGTCCACCCCTTGTCCAGCCCCAGAGTGGCCACTGCAGTACTCACACCGCACGCGTGGGCTCAGCCTCCAACCCGGGTGAGGGGTAGCTTCCCGCTCCCTTTGGTCTCTAGTTCCAAAATCCCCAGGGGTTGGAGGGCGCTGGGGCCTTGAGTACAGAGTGCTGGGTCGATCGCCTCGCTGCGCTTGGATGGGATCAGGTGGCGTCGCGCTCAGTCGGCTGCTCTCGGCTCTGCCCGCTGCCCGCCCCCCATCTCGTACTGGAGGCGGGGCGGGGGCGCGGGCCGGCGGCGCAGGGGAGGGGGCGAAGAGAAGGAGTGTGAAGGGGAGGCTGGTAACCTGGTTTATGGATTGTCTGTGAACATTCTGGGTTGAATCTTAAAGTGTGAGATTCTTCATCCTGCAACTTTGCAGAGCTGAGTACCAGTGTGGCCAGCTCGGGTCTTTCACTCACCGCAAGAAAAAGAAGTCTGGAAATGTGTCTATATAGTCTGACCTTATTGGGCATTCTTGGGCCCTACTGGTCATCCTGGAGCCTTTTTCCAGGATGAGTTAGAGATGCATCTACACACTCACCTCCTCTTTCCTCCCCTTTTCCCTCTCAAGCAGAGAAAGCTCTAGTTGTGTGTGGTCCTGTCTGCCCTTTCCACCCTTTCCCTTCCAACCTATCCATTGCTGCTCACCCACTCTGTTCACTCCTGACTAGAGCTTCCTTCTCACTGGAACCTCTGTCCAGATATCTATATCTCTCTATATATTATGTATTTAGTACAGGGTCTATAGGGACTTACTATGAAGCTTGGACTCATAATGATCCTCCTGTTCTCAGCCTCCCAAGCACTCAAGATTACAGGCGCACCACCACGCCCAGTCTCAGTCGCTGTCTCATTGCACCCTGAGGTGGAGCCGGGATTGAACCCCGGTCCCTGCCTCTGCCTAAGTAGGTGCTTTAAGCTGCCCAGCTATCTGGCTGGCCCTTGCCCAGGTATCTTGAACCAGGAATCTGAGAATCTCAGTTCAATTCTGGTCTCTTCTTAGGTCCCAGAGTTGAGAGATAACTCCTTGAATTCTGTTGCTTCCAGGTCTGCACATGAAGGCTCTGTATAGACTGACTCCTTAGACCCTAGCTCTTAACCTTGAAAGCTGGGCAGCAACATCTCTTGAAGCAATGCCAGATATCAGGGCTGCCATCTTTGGTCCTCTGGTTGGCAGGAACTTTGACTTCCCCCATGATCTGGGTCAAGAGGGGGAAGGATCCTGCTGGGACAGGAAGGGACTGAATATTCCCTTCTACGCCCATGCAAACAGTGAGCAGGTATCACATAAGGATCCGTGTTAAGGAAGAGATAGAAATGGGAAAACTTGTTGCTCTAGTTTTGCCCCTTGAGCATGTCAACTTCTCTTTGGCCTTTACTCTGTCCCTTTGCATGCAATAGTGGTGGTATTGGTGTTGGTATGTGTATGTGTGTGTGTGCCTTGTCTGCATCCCATGAATACTGTGATAAAATGAGGCCCAAATCTGTGTGTGTGCTTCTTTTTGGCCCTACATACATTAACTTTTCACCTTTGAGCTCTTAGTTTATTAGGGCGTATAGATGCCTCCACTTCAACCCAAGCACAACTTGGTGGTTGGGGCCTCCAGCCTCAGATAACCTGTCCTGGGCTCTCCAGTTACCAGGAGCAGAAAGAGCTTGCCTTGTGGTTAGAAATGGGTCTATCTAAGTGGACTGACAAGCAGAAGGAAAACACCACTCTTTCTCCTATGCCGTCATTTCTGGTTTTGGCTTACTCTCCAGGAGTGGGAAGAGGATCCTGGGGGGTAGTGATGGTGTTGATGGCAGGGGGAAAGTTCAAGGTGTGGGTAAAATCAAAGAGAATCGAGGGATAGAAAGGCAGTTAATCTGTCCTGGCTCTGTCCCTTTCCTCTGTCTTGCTCCCTTCCCTGACCTATTCTTGTTTCCCTGCTCTCAGCTATGTCTCCACTGGGTATAGCAGGTGAAAGAGAGCTGGCTAGAGAAAAGATCTAAAGGTTACATGGAAAGAAAATGAGAAAATATCACTTGTTTCTCCTTTTACTCAACACATACGCAGAACTCAAATAGGCTGTTCTTGAGATGGCAGAGCTAGTGGCAGAAGTGGAGAGAGAAACCATATTGGTCAGGCAGGACAGGTAGAAGTAGAAATGGCAGGTAAGGGTTACCTGTGAATCTTCACTTCTGGCAGCAAGACAGGTCCTGAATTTCTTTCCTTTGTGTGTGTGTGTGCACAGGGAATTGAACTCAAGATCTTGCCTTTGCCAGGCAACTGCTGTTCTTTTTTTTTTTTTTTTTTTTTTTTTTTTT